>JASDQU010308839.1:71716-82296 GCA_032191745.1 Picea mariana
TTGTTCTCGCTATATAGAGTTGTGTCCTCCACCATTTGGTTATCCTTCCAAACATATGGAGAGTTTGTGTTGCCTCCTACTTCGTAGACTTATGATTAATGTCGTGTTGCCTGAGTCTCGTCATTTGTCATGTTATTGTACAAGGGAAGTTTGTAACCAAGCCTGAGTCGTCCCCTCTGCAATTTGTCTCTTGCCCTCATACCCAACCATCCTAAATGTCCAATCAAGTCCTTGTTCGAAATCATTGAAGCCTTCAGTGTGATCATCAAGTCCATCACTGACGAGCCGTCGAAGACCTCTGGGTAGTGTAGTCGTACACTCATATTACACTCCTACCCAAGTTTTGAAGATTTTGAAGTAGTTTCTCAAGCTCTGAAGACCTCATCTCTAGCCATCAAGTCGTATCAACTTCTAGAAGATGGATACTCTATATGTATATCTTTTTTATTTTGAGATGTATCTTCGTTGTGTATTGTTCGCGGCTACTCTTTATATAGTTATATGACATGGATCTACAATGTATTTGATTGGAAGCCATGATTCTATTTTATCCTGAGCATGGGTATGCCCGCCTCGGTGAGACATTTTTTATTTTGCAGACGACGTCTCCCGGTTCCTGATCCTTGGGCTCAATCGTTCGGCACATCAGTAAAGATTGGTAATGTATTTCGGCCATTAGATTCTCTTCTGACCTCACACATTAGGGGGCATCTGTTATAACCCTAAATTGCACCATACATGATTACCTGGCATCAGGCCATCTCAAATCTCTTCTTTGCCAAAACACTGCTGAGCAACTCTTTAAAAAACCTCTTTTATAAGGGCCCACACGCCCTACTCCATTACTAAACACGTGTACACGCTAACTGACCTAAAACAACCTGCGTGGACCAACAAAAGCACGAAAAAAGGAAAGTTGCTGACGAAACACATAGCTCTGGGTGAGTTAACTGAAATTTCCGACCATGCATGGCCGAGGGTTCATCCAAATACCTAGCTTCTTCTAGCCTATAAAAGAAGGGCTAGGGGTCCCATTTGGAGGAGGAAAAATATAGCAAAGAAACTCTGCCCATTTGCATATTCCCATTGTCCCAACCCTTTAGCCATCCTTGTGCCAAAAGAGATACAAAGCAAAGAAGTTGGAGGACAGTTGAAGAGGAGCCCAGGATCAGGTTCGTGCAGCGGTCGTCGGTCTCGACTTTTTGTAAGTTGACTCATTCAAAGTAATAAAGAAAATGCTTTTCCCATCCCAATTCATGAGTTATTCATAGTTTGTTAAGTACATATTTGAATCTCTAACCCGTTAGTCTATAGGTAAGATGCATGTGTAGTTGTTGCTTGTCTTGTATGCAGGTCAACTTTGGAAGGAAAACCGTGAACAAGTGATCAAGTGCGCAAGAGGATCGACATCGAATGCCTGGAACAAGGTAGGTTGATCTGGACATGTATTTACTGAAAGAAATGGGATTTAAGTCTGGGGACGAAGGTAGAAAGTAGATTTTCTCTTGGTCATATCTGCATGCAAAGTATAACCCTATTTGCTAGTCTGTAAGGAGATCTCCCTCACAATAACGTATGGTGTGCACAAATCTGTGGGCTGGGGCCTAGTCCCAACCCCTTTTCTCCGCAACCATAACTCCAACACACTTTAAATAAAACCACACACATATAGCCGTTAAGTTACACGGTAGGCGGGTTGGTAACCCGATCTTGCCCAATCGTTCCCCTACGCTGGAGGTCATGCGGTCGACTCTGGTGGATTCCAAAACATATTTTACCACATCTAGCCAATGACGGGGTGCCATGTGGCATCCCATGATTAGGCCACGTGGCACCATTTAACTTGCCCACAAATGTGACACTTGTCAGGGGTCGATTGGACCACGTATGCCACCTAGCCAGTCAAAATTCCACTACCCTGCCATGTCACTGTATGGTCAACTACCATATGTCATGATTCCACATTAGCATGAAGTCATGCTGACGTCAACATTGACTTTTTTTCCATTGATTGTTGACTTTTTTCCTGTTTGGGAAATCGATCAGAGTGTGATAACTCTTGCATACGGTGTCCATTTGAGGAAGTAAATATATGGTCAAAATAAGCACGATGATCTGGACGCAATGGAATTGGTTTCGTTCGATTCCGAGAACTTTCATTTTTGAGCATTTTCTGGACCTGAGGATCCTCTTGGATCATTCCTCCCCAATTGGAAGCTTTTGGAACACCAAAAGTCTGGTATCAGTTGGTAAATAAGTGAGGATACTGTGCCCTCACTTTTCCGGTCTCCATCCACTTGGCCTGACTTGGATTTGTGCCCTTCAATCCCACTCGAAGATACTCCACATCACCCCTGCGAGAAGTTCAAACTCTTTTGTCGAAAATGGTGTCTTCTTGCAACTCATTCATATACTCAGGAGAAAAATCTTCTATGGTAGGAATCTGAACATTCTCTCCTTGATCCTCGATCATAGGAGGCTTATACAATCTCAAGTTTTACACATTTACAACTGAGTAAATTTCCATATATGGAGGAAATTATAACCGGAAAGCATTAGTACCAATCTTGTCTAAAATTTTGAAAGGATCATAACAAATTGGTTTTAGCTTTTTACCTTCTCCTTGCATTCTTTTCTTGCCAATGTATAACCAGAATTGATCTCCTACTTTGAACCGATGATCAACTCGATGCATATCACGCCTCACCTTGTACTTGGCTTGGATTTCCTCCAACTGTTCCTGTACCACCTGACGAATCAACTGGATCCGTTCAGTGAACTTTGTAGCCCTGTCCACATCACTGTGTCTGTCTGCTGCAATGTCCTTCTCAAAGAAAAAATCCAAAGGAGATTTTGGCAAGTACCCCAAACATGTTTCAAATGGATATCTCTGAGTAGAAGAATTCTTGGCTCGATTATACGTATGTTGCACAGAACACAAATGTTCATCCCAAAGCTTAGGATGTTTGTTGCAATATGCCCGAAGTAGATGTACTACTATTCTATTCACCACCACTCTCTGCCCGTTCGTCTGTGGATGAAATTATGCGCTCTTCTTTATTTTTGTGTCCATAAGTTCCCACAAGCTTGACCAAAATTTTCCCATGAACCTGGAGTCTCGATCAGATACAATAGAAGTAGGTAACCCAAAATGAACCCATACATTTTCAAAGAACATGTGTGTTGTTTGTTCAGTTGTGACTTTATTTTTACAAGGAATTAGAACACACATCTTGTTGAACCTATCCACAACTACATACAAGTAATCATGAACTTTTCTAGACATAGGCAATCCCCCCACAAAATCCATAGATACACTTTCCCATGGTCTAGAAGGAATAGGAAGTGGAGTGTACAATCCTAGATTTCTGTTACTTGGTTTGCTTATTACACACATAGTACATCCTTTTACATACTTAGACACATTTTCATGCATTCTTGGCCAATAACAAAACCTTTGTAACTGAGCAACTGTTTTGTCTACACCAAAATGTCCTGCTATAAGAGAAGTATGCGCCTCCCTGATTACATGGACTCGTTCAGTTTCTAGAATACATAACTTGCCCAAATGATACAAAAGTTTGTCTTTAATATGATAATTCAATTATTTTGCTTTTTTACCATGACTTAAAGTTGCATAGACTTCCTTAAAATCTTTGTCCTCATCATATTGTTCAATGTAACTTTCATGAGTAATTGAATTGTGCTTAAGGATTGTAGCAACTGTACTAGGAGGCCTAGATAACATATCAACAACTTTATTATAAATGCCCTTTTTATATCTGATGACCAAATGAAATTGTTGTAAAAACCCCATCCATCTAAAATGCCTTGACTGTTGTAGCTTAGTTTGTGATTGTAGATATTGTAATGGTTGGTGATCAGTATGTATTATTGTTTCTTTTCCCATTAAGTAATGTTTCCTCTTTTTAACACTTTGTACTAGGAGGCCTAGATAACATATCAACAACTTTATTATGAATGCCCTTTTTCTATTTGATGACCAAATGAAATTGTTGTAAAAACCCCATCCATCTAAAATGCCTTGACTGTTGTAGCTTAGTTTGTGATTGTAGATACTGTAATGGTTGGTGATCAGTATGTATTATTGTTTCTTTTCCCATTAAGTAATGTTTCCACTTTTTAACACTTTGTACTAAAGCATAAAATTCTTTATCATAGGTTGGATAGTTAATTGTTGTTGTAGTGAAGGTCTCAGAATGATAGCATATGGGATTTCTGTGTTGCATTAGCACTGCTCCCATGGCATAGTATCTTGCACCGGTTTCAATTTCAAAAGACTATTGGAGATCTGGCAATTCCAGAACATGATATGTACTAATCTTCACTTTCAAAGTATCGAAAGACTTTTGTTGGCTTCCTCCCCACTGGAATCCCCTTTTCACACTTTTCAATGCATGTAAAGGCGCTGCAATTAGAGAGAAGTTTTCAATAAACTTCCTCCAATACTGTGTTTCCCCCATGAAGCTTCTTACTTTAGTTACATTTGTAGGCTTTGGCCAATTTACAATTACCTCAACTTTAGAGGGATCAATCTTGAGTTCTCCACCCACTACAATGTAACCCAAATATACAAGAGATGTTTTGTCAAATTCACATTTTGACAACTTTACAAAATGTTTCTCTCTATGAAACATTGAAAATATCTGCTTAACATGTTGGACATGCTCTTCCCTGGTCCTACTGAAAATAAGAATACCATCTAAGTAGACTATTACAAAATCATCAATGAATGGATAGAATACATCGTTCATTACCCACATAAAAGTAGCAGGTGCATTAGTAAGCCCAAATGACATCACTAACCATTCAAATAATACCTATTTTGTTTTAAAAGCGGTTTTCCATACATCCTATTCAACAACTCTGATTTGATGGTAACCACTTCTTAAGTCTAACTTAGTAAAATAAATTGCATGTTTCAATTGATCTAATAAATCATTAATGCAAGGAAGAGGGTAACGATTTTTTACTGTGATCTTGTTCAAGGCTCAAAAGTCCACACATATGCGCCATGTGCCATCTTTCTTTGGCACCAGGATGATAGGTGACCCACATGGAGAAGCACTTGGTTTGATGACCCTTTGTTCAACCAGCTCTTGTACCTGTTTCTTTATCTCTGAATTTTCCAAAACTGATAACTTGTACATTCCAATGTTAGGAAGAGGAACATCATGCTGCAACTCTATCTCATGTTCAACTTGTAGTTTTGGAGGTAATCCTTTCGGGACTTGAAATATATCATCATAGTTAGAAAAAATTATAACTAAGTCATATTTCAACTTTGTATCACAATCTTTGAAATTATCAACTCCGACAATGTATTTAGCTTTTACAACCATTAGTAAGTATCTCTTACTGACATTTACAATTCTCTTCATTTTCCTTGAGTTGATTAGTGATAGATTCAATTTATTCTGATGATCCCTTACAACATATTCTTTTCCATCTTTAGTTAATTGATACTTATTGTCTTCATGATAAAATATTGACTTTCTATCATACATATATGGACTCCCAAGTACAATACCACATATATCTAGTGGAACCACATCTAACTCAACCTCATCTATAAACTGTGAATTGATAGAAAACTTTAGGACACATTGCCTATTCACTTGCAACTGATTATCATTATGAATCCATCCTAAAGGATATGGTTTCTTATGAGGTTTAGTGATTAATCCCAAATTTTTAACAATTGTCTCTGATATCAAATTTAGTTGTGAGCCACTGTCAAACAAAGTATCAATTTTTGTATGTTTGGAAATTACTCTTATGTGAAAAAGTTTTGTTCGTTTGATCTCATAAACTTCATTATCAACTTTTAAAGGATGAATTGAAGAACTTGTACTAGCTTCATAATTTTTACCTTTGATTCCCGTGACCGTGACCTTAGTCTCATCTCCCAAATCAGACCCCAAATCTGTTTGAACTGTTGCAGTGGTCTTTGGCTTCCCTTTATTTACGAACTTTGTTGGTTTCAATTTTGGGTGAAGGATCCAACAACGATCCTCACTATGGATTTCTTTCTTACAATGAGTGCATGTAGGGTTTTCCTTCTTCACTGTATTATTTTTCTTTCCTTTGAACTGCTCTTTACCCTTTCTTTTGAATTTTCCTTCAGTAGGTTTAAATGGTTTTACAAAATCAACATTTACAGTCTTGCCTCTAGATTCAAGATGAGTTGCTTGCACACACACCTCATCTAAAGTAGTTGGATTAAACATAAAAATGGTATGTCGTAAATAGCTATGAAAACCACCTATGTACTTAAGAAATGTCTCTTGAGTATCCGATGGTATTCCCAACAATAAATCTCTTTTTCGAAACTCCTGTGTATAACTTTGAACAGTTTGTCCTTTTAACAGTCTAAAGTTCTGTCATGACATAATAGCTTGTTGCATATAAGCTAAAGGATAAAATTGATTTTGTAATGCATATGTAAAATCAAGCCATGAAGAGAGAGTCTTATCGAACTTTTTAAGATCCTGTTTTTTCTTGCTTTCCCACCACACAAGGGCGGTTCCTCCCATCTTGAGACTAGCAAGCTGGATCATAGTCTCCTCATCTATGATTTTCTGTATCCTGCAATACACTTCAATTTGTCTTATCCAATTATATAACTTTTATGCATTTAGTTCCCCATCATACAAAGGCAACTCAAACTTAACATCAAGCTTTAACAAAGGCATGCCAGACTTATGCTTATGTGTTTTCTTTTGTATAGTATGTGTAGTAGAATGAGAACTAGCATTTGAAGTATAAATTGAAGGAGAAGGAGAAGAAGGTGGTGAAGGAGGAGGCTTTGAAGATTCTCCTTTTCCCTTCACTTTTCCCCTTCATAAAAGGTTTTTCTAGAATAGGCTTCTTTCTCTCCAAGACATCATCATATAACACTTTGACCATTTCTGACATGGAGAAAAATGCTTCTTCGAACTTTTTAGTTCATGGAGAGGTTTCTCCTTCTGAAGCCATTCTTTTCTTCCTCAACACTCGTTCTATCTCTGAAATGAATTCAACCAATGATCCTTCTCCTCTCCGAAATTTGGATCTTGTGAGCATTCAATCCTGCACTTGTTAAATCTTCCAATACAACCAAAAGCTCTGATACCAAAATAGTTGATCCAAAACTGAAAGGAATTAATAAAAAATTGACGTTAACTTGATTCCCATGAATGATTAAAGAGTTTAGCCATCATAAACCATGCTGAAAATAAGAGAATATAACAGCAATAAGAAAGAGAAATAGACACAAATAACTTGTTAACGAAGTTCACCAATGTGTGGTTACATCTTCGGGCCCGCTTCCAAGTGGAGGACCTCTTTATTTATATTTAAATGCTCAAGTTCTCTCTACAATGGCTCTTTGCTGTTACAAACATGCTTATGATCTGCTGTACAAGACCTCCTTGTGCAGATGCACACATGCCTCAACAATCTCCTCTCAAAACATGACTCAATGCCCCTCAAAACATGAGAAATGGGCCATTAACTCAAACTCCTCTTTACATTCCCTGCATACAAAATTACCCTCTCAAGCTCAATAATCCTAGTTTATATAGTTTCTAGGCTTAGTTAGAGAATCCCAACTACCCACAAAGATCTTGCCTCTTTTTTGGATCAAATCCCCCTCCAAATGGCCAAGAAATCTCCAAAAGTGCCCAATCTGGGTCAAAACTATAGAAAAAAGATCCACTTTGTTATAAAAACCAAAGTCATCCCCTTTGGCCTAGGCACGCACGCCTTTTACAAAGTCATATGGAATCATATGCCCAAGCACCAGCCCCCTAGTGGTTGCGCGCTGGCCTTTCCTCCGCTAGCTCTAGTCACATGGCGTATGTAATAGGACTGAGGGCCCAATCGCGTTGATCGGCCCTGGTCGTTGGTCACCACCCTTGGTTCCCGTTGGTGGTTGAGTCCTTAGCTTGTGGCCCCCATGCCATATCTTAACATCGGTCCCATGAAATGCACGTCCGGTTGTTTTTGCTGTGGGTGTATGGATGTGATATGACCGCGAGGTACTAACCTTCACATATGGGTGTATGGTGTACACAAAGCCGTGGGCTGGGGCCTAGCCCCAACCCCTTTTTTATGCAACCATAACTCCAACACACTTTAAATAAAACCACATGCATATAGTTGTTAAGTCACATGGCAGGTGGGTTGGTATCCCGGCCTGCCCAAATTGTTTGGCCACACTAGAGGTCACGCTGTTGACTCCAGTGGATTCCAAAATACCTTTTACCACAACTAGCCAATGATGGGGTGCCATGTGGCAGCCCATTACTGGGCCACATGGCACCATTTAACTCGCCCACAAATGTGACACTTGTTAGGCGTCGATTGGACCACATCTACCACCTGCATTGTCGACATTCCACTGCCCTGACATGTCACTGTATGGTCAGATGCCATCTCAGCATGATGACTTCATGCTGATGTCAGCATTGACTTTTTGCCTGTTGACTATTGACATTGTGCATGTTTAGGAAATCGATCAGAGTGCGTTAAATCTCGCATACGGTGTCCGTTTGAGGAAGTAAATATATGGTCAGAATCAATGCAACGAGCCAGACACAATGAAATTGGTTTCGTCCGATTCCGATAACTTTCATTTTTGAGCATTTTCTCGACTTAGGGATCCTCCTGGATCAATGCTACAAGTGGGAAGAAGTAGATTTAAAATTTGGAATATTTAATGATCTTTGGCATGGACATGCTCGATAGTTTTGAAAAAAACTATGTTCTCTTAATATAGATGCACTTTGTCCATAAAATATACAAAGGTAGTTTGAGGATCATTACAAACCCAAATGGTATATGTAATCCATTGAGATAAGTAACATCAAAAGGAAATATGCAAAGGTGAGTTGTGTTTTTTGTCATGGTTGTGCTTATAAGAGAGTGGATATATTGTTATTATGATTATTGTTTATTTGACAGAGGTGTAGGGCCATCGTCTATACTATTTCTTGGGGTGTCTATGGTGGGTTGAGTTGGGAAGAGGAGGAATAGTTATAATGAGCAGTCTAAGGGAATCAAAGGTAATAAGGAGTGAACTTTTAAATCAGTTGTTGAGAGGAATTCATCAATGACTAGCGATGCAACCAAAAACATATAAGGATTATGGATTATGGGATAACGGTTAAAGGGAATACTAGTTAAGGGTTATAATAGTTATGGTGGTTAGGTTATGTATGTCAGTGGTTAGGAGTGATAAGGGTCAGGGGTCAAGAGTTAAAAGGGTTAGGGTTATGGGTTATAGGATTTAATAGTAAGAATTTTAGGGTTAGGGGTTAAAAGATTTATAATTTACTTGTTAAGGGTTATAACAACTAGGGGATATTAGGGATAAGTGTTATATGAGTTATGGTTTGGGAATAACAGTTATATTAAGAGTTGGTGTGTAACTTCCCCACTATAATCCCCAATTTAATTAATTCTTAATGTAGATATAATGAAATGTGGCTATGGCCAAGTGATGCGATATGCAAATTGTCTTTCTGATTTTTTAATAATAAAATGTGATGCCAACTACTCGGGGACATGGACATAGATGGGGGTTGATTTTTCCAAAAGAGAAGGGAGTGTCTAAGAGGGTTCCAAGGGGGGAAAGTATTTATGGGTGTTAATACAAACCCAAATTTTTGAATTTTACTATGATTGGGGACAACCTTCTATTTTTTGGTTGAGTGTATGAGAGCCCAATTATTAAAATCCTATAAGAGGGTGGGTGTGAGAAGTCACATGCCATAGTTATTGGGAGCATGAGGCTGAAGTACAATCAACATTGGGGAGAGTGAGCAGTCAACTGACTTGGGGGAAAAGGAAATTTGTATGGCCAAAGGGGTCAATTTTTTTACAATCATATTTTTGCATAAGCAATAAGAAAGGAGCATGGAAAAAGAGCGTTGGAGATGGATCAAGAAGGATGAGTGAATTTTGGAGAATTTTTGGAGATAAAGATTAAAGAAGCAAGTTTTCAGACTTGAAAAAGAACCAGGTTGTTAGGCCCAAAGAGTGAACTCCTGTGTGATTTGTACTAGAGCAACAAGCTTGTTGTTGTTGTTTTCCTTGTAGTTTCCCTAGCAGTGAGTTCCCTTGAGTTCCCAGTAGTGAGATTCCTGATTATTTGTGACAGAGAGACCCTGATGAATGAATGGGAAAACTGATAGAATGAGAGAAGTGAACGGGTACATTCCTTGGGTTGGGAAGGTCGAGAGGAAGAGAGATGGAGGAAATTTGGGATAGTTGTAGGGGAGTGCCAGTGGGTTGTGGGATTATCTGAGCTTTGAGTGGACAATGAGGGACACCCTATTTTGTATATTCCTAACCACATATCGAGGGTGACATTATATTGATATCTAGAATAACAAGTCTATGGTTGGGTGGAACATCCATCCCAAGCAGCTAGTTGCACAACTATTCTAAAAAGATACGTGTTTATCTATTTTCTAAGTTATTTTATGATTTAACTGTTGTGCATTTTACTCCATGTTTGAGAATGAATTATATGATGTTGTGATGAGTTTATTAGCTACATTCATGTGATTTTA
>JASDQU010308840.1:0-12561 GCA_032191745.1 Picea mariana
ACCTCATACAAATCGAAGCTTCTCGATTTTAACACAGCCTGCGCCAACAACAAATACTTTTCGCACCTCACCACTGGTTGGACTGTGGGGAGTTTGCAGCTCTCGCACCTCACGACTTATTGGACTACGGGGAGTTCGCAGCTCTTGAGTGCTCCGACTGCGGGAATGCCCAAATATTTCCGCACTGTAACGCTATCGTGGCCTGCGGGAATTTTTCCGTTTTCTATGTGCGTGAAGGTTGAGTAGTATGCCCCCGCACCCTACCAGAGGAGGGACCTGCGAACTTCAAGAATTTTCGCACTTCTCCCCGTGGCTCTGATACCAAGATAAAATATACGAGCAAAACACCATGGTGAGGCTACGCTCACTTCTCTATTCATTAATGAAGACGGATTACATCTTTATATAGGAAACGACTCTCCCGAGTCGGTTACATGCAAACCAAAGACAACTGGACTCTTAACAAAGAACTAACTCTTAACATGCCTACAACTGACTCTCACAACTGAAGCTTATAACTGGTGCTTACAGCTGGTGCTTTCTCCATTATTTCCAAGTTATTCTTACCATAATTATCTTCTTGAGAAGCTTGGGGAGGACACTTGGAACCTCACACCACCTTTTCTCGAGCCTCATCCAACGTTGCAAGTTTCCACTTCCATGTTTTTTGAAAAGGGAGAAAATGTTCACCTACAATAATCTTGGAGATGTCCAACCTCATGACACCCAAAGTAGTGAAAAGGGACATGTCAATAGTCGATTTTCTGCATCCACAAGAAACCTCCCCACACTAATTCTATCTCGTCAACCAAACCTTCTTTTAGCTCCTCCTCAATTTTAACCCAAACCCAATTTCTATTTGTTTTTGTTTCCCAACATGGTTCGCAGCTCAGAAATTTCCCAATTTTATTTCCAATCAAAACCATAATCGCTTCCTACCAAAAGACCAATGGGAGATTTAGAATAATCACTAAAATTTTGCTAGTGAGAATGAATCCCACGTTGGATTGAAGGAGATATCCCATATTTTTATAACAAGTCTAGAAGGACCCCATCCCATCTCATCCCATCCCCACACCCTGCTAAAAATCTCCATCAAGTACTCCCTTGCTTTGAATTTAAAACAAATCCACTCCCGAGCAAGGGTGTGAAATTCCATAGTATACCCCAACAACTACATCCAATTTTTGGCTAACCAGACTTTCAAATTTGGTGGAGACACTGATTCGGCCCAAAATCTCTGGAATGGATTCCACATCTACGTCCACACCCACCACCATGTGTCTCCTTTCTTTTTCACTTTCCAACATTTTATGTTACTTCCCTTCCTCTGCAACGAATTCCCGGACAGGTTAACAGAAATTCGATTGAAGGAATCACAAAACTTTAGCTCCATCGACGACAAGCTCGCTACATGCACTGGAGAAAAATGTGACTGCAATAGGAGCCTCTCGATGCCTTGTTTCTCCTATTATAGTCGTGTGGGATAGAGACGAATGAAGGTCGTTTAATGCTCCCACCTCCCCTTTTTGATATCTCATCAACGTGATAATACATTAATTTTGTGTCTAGATTGTATTGTTATGTTTTATGTGTTGTAATAATTATTATCTAGCTACGCAATCCAAAGTTAATTAACATTGAACATATATATTATGTTTTTGAGATGTTTTCTATATAATATTTTTTTGACAAATTGTTATTCATAGATCAAAAACATGATTACTTATCAAATGAAAACTGTTCATTAAAATACGAATTCTAGGTTTAAAACTACTTTATTTGGTCGATAGTCTTTGAAATTTGTTCCAAATAAAAAAGGTGGTAGTAGTGTTATCACTTTTTTCCTAAAGTATTTCTTGAACTTTTTCACTCTAGATATAGAAATGTTTTTGGAGGGGGTTTTCTAAAAGTGTTTTTAAATTGTTTCATTAAAACACAAATTCTAGGTTTAAAACTATTTTATTTGTCGATTGTCTTTGAAATTTGTTCCAAATAAAAAGGTGATATTGGTGTTATCACTTTTTTCTAAACTATTTCTTTAAATTTTTCATTCTAGAATATAGAAATGTGTTTTTTAGGGGTTTACCGTTTTTTTCTAAAAGTTCTTTTAATAATTTTTTTAATAATAGTCATAACAATAAAAAAAAATTATCACCATTGAGTTACTTAAAAAATAATGGTGATGTAGTAACGACATTTTATTTTTGTTTTTCCAAAAGATTTCTTGTTTCTTACTTTTGTTTTAAATTTAAAGTTGATATAATAGCTTGTTTTAGAGGTGATATAGTAGTTCCAACATTTTTCATCGTTTATCTTTGTTTTATTTTGTTTTTAGTGATTTTGGCATCATCTTTATCTTTTTTTTATGATATATTTAGGATTTTATTATGATTCCTAGTATTACCTTCTGCCTCTTTTCCATAATTTGGACAACTTTCTCCAAATTTTGCATATCTTTGGTAAAAATTTGTCAAATTTGACCTAATTTAAACCATATATGGGTAATTTTGCACATGGAGGAGGGGGTTCGACATTGAGAATTACCCATGGGATGAGGGAAAGATGTTGGATTTGAAAAAAAGTGGCTAAAAATGGGTAAATATTGCCCAAATTTAAAGCGTGGAGGCTATGGGGGTGAGGTCACCCTTGTTGGCATTGGAAGTCACTCCTGGATTGCAGCAGGAGCAGAGCCCAACGCCCATCAGTTTATGTCACAAATAATTTAATGGGGTGATCGAATGGATAGAGACTCAAGAAGATATCGCTCTAACTCAAAAAACCGGTCTTGGTATGTAGAAAAACAAAGGAGGTCTTGATCCAACTTTCGTCAGTGAGTTGATTATAAAATGAGCAGATGGAAGACTTAGTGAGATGAGTGAGCAAGACTGCTTTGGGCATCAAGCCTTTCAGCAGCTTGAGGAGGAAAAACTCAGAATACAAGATCCTCTTGGTTCGGAGTTTCGGGGAACTGAAGGGTGACTTGATTGGATCTTCTAATTCCAAATCATTCAGCGTTGAGAAAATACAAGAACTGATTAAAAACAATACAACTATTACAGTGATCCAACATACATCATCCTATAACAGTGCGACTCGACTGGATCCTCCAATTTCGAGCTGTTCTAACACAGTGTACACAGAGAGATGGAAAGAGGCTGACATTCATAAGGCAAGAAGTCTCAAATGCCAATACATAACCAGAGCAACCAGTGCTTCATCAAAACTTTACAATTGGGAGCCTAGCTCAACCATCGATTGCCTACAAAAATACAACAATTGAGAATATATACTCAGAGCAGTGCGCTCCCTTGGCATTAGTAGGGTAGCTGAGACATTAAAGTCCAACCTATCGTGTGCAGGTTCTTTGGTCGGACGAGAACATCAGATCGGCATGGGCCTTTCAAATCAACCTGCACATCGGACGGTCTTGGGCAGACTGCCTGCCAGAACCTCCATGCCTCACATTCATGGCTAGAACTGAAGTTTCAACTACCAACCTACTTTTCATTAATCGCTCCCCTCTATGGTGAGCGACCAAAACTTCGAGCACAAGAAACGACCACACGCTCGCTTTCCGAGCTCAGGGGATAGCTTCCCCTGGAGCCTTTTTATAAGGTGCTTCGATCCTCCTCCTTTCGGGAAATTCCCTCATTCTAGCATTCAGGACTCTTGGTGACTAAAATTGCAAAAACAGCCCGTCATATGGCGAATAGATTTGGCTTCAAAAAACAACAGACATGATCCCTCTTGTTTTGATCATATTGGCTCCATATCCCTTGATTTCTTTGTCCTTACCCCATATGACCTTGCGATGTGACCGTGGGATCGCGCCCAAGGTGCCTTCGACACTTCACGTTTTGGGGATCCTAGCTGCAGAGAAAAAGTGTTTCACAGTTGCGATGGGCGAAGTTGCTACAGAGCCCGATCGTGCGCCACGTGTTCCTCCGGGATGGACGGCCTGGATCATTTCGACGAGATTGTGGGCCTGGCACTGGGCGCCTTCGGCACTTCAAGTTTTGCGGCTGGGAGGAGGTTGATCCTCATTCTTCAAATTTGCGATGTGCGAAGAGGCGATAGAGCCTAATCGTGCACCATGTGCCCCCCTCTGATCGGACAGCCCTGAACATCTCGACAATATTGTGGGCCCAAATCCCAAACGCCTTTGGCACTTTGTGTCTCGTGGATGGGAGGGAGCTAATCCTTGCTCTTCAAAGTCGCGATAGGCAAGGTGGCAACATAGCCCAATCGTGCGCCACGTGTCTCTCCTTGATCAAACGTCCCAGAACACTTTCGGCGATACTGTGGGCCCGACATTAAAAGCCCTTTTGCATTTTGCGAATCACGAGCTCGTGGGTCGAAGACCCTCGACTCATCTTTTCCAAACTCCCGATACCCGAGATGGCGATATGGGTCTGGCTCCTTTTCTTGTCAGCGCCCTCCACACGTAATCGTCGGTCAAGGCTCAAGTACTAGCGCCTCTCACAACTCGCGATCTCGCGAGTTGGAGTGTCGAACTTTGGCATTCTCCCCTTGCGAAGTCCCGAGACGCGATGGCTCCTTTCCTTTCCACAATTCTCGTGATTCGCAATCTCGCACAACCAAAGGATATGGCCCGCCCTCCGATCTCACGAACCCCGAGTTCAAGAAATAATCCCACGCTTAAATTGATCGCGATTAATGACCCTCGTAACTTCGCGGGTGCTCCATGGAGAATTCTGACTGTTCACTTCCTTGAAAACTTCTGCGCTATACTTGGCGTGACTCGGTCAACTGCAATTATCCACTGACCGTTGCTCTGCTCCGTTGATGAATCCTTGTCGTTGAAAACAAAATGCCCACTCGCTTGATTTTAAGCCCGAAAAGGACTTCTTCTGTGTGCTGCGCTTGGCGCTCATAACCGCGCCCTTCGAATAAAATGTCTTTGTTGGACTTTCAGGCCTACTTCTTCGCAGCTCGGGCTACGGGCTCAAAGGAGAGAAAACAACCCACCCCTCTTAACAAGAATTAATGTTAACATTAGTCTTCATGGGGGATAGAGTCGTCCCTGTGATGCTCTAAGAGCTCGTTTGCAACTTCAGTACCTTGCGATTGGGCTATGGAGTCATTTAGTAAGCCGAAAATAAGAAATAAACAACAAACCAAAAGGACAATATTTACAAACAAAGGAGCCGTCTATGACTCAAACAAAACATTTCTTTAGAAAATGTCGATTTATTGGGCTGTTAAAAACCTCCTCACCCTCCAAATCCTGCAACCTATACGTGTTATTTGAGAAAACCTCAGAGATTTTGAAGGGACCTATCTGTAGGGTATCAAACTTGTTGTGTTTGCCCTTATCCTATCTGGGTGCATCCCACTTAAGCACCAAATCCCCGACCTCAAACTCCTTCTTCCTAACCTTCTTGTCAAAGGCTTGTTTGACCTTCTGTTGATGACAATGAGTTGTGTCCATCACCTGTTCCCTAATCTGCTGTACTTCCACCATCTGATGAATCCTTTTGACCATATGATCCGGCTCTCCTTCATAATCTTGAAAGAAATTCGCGACACGTAAGGCGAGATGAGTGGGAAAAACCGCCTATGTTCCGTAAACCAGCTGAAAAGGCGAGGTGTCTAGGGACTTCTTCGTTGTCACTCGATCGGCCCATAGAGAAAATTTGAGCTTTGAATCCGAAGCCCTCTTATTGTCTTCCAATAATCTTTTAATGAGCTTGATTAGGATTTTATTGGAAGATTCTGCCAGTCCATTTCCTTGAGGATAATAGGGGGTGGAGTGAATTAGCGAGATCTAGAAATGCTCACAGAACTTAATCAGAGGCTCAGATTTGAACGAAGCAGCATTATCAGTGACAATCCTGCTGGGACAGCCAAATCTGGCTATGATATCCTCCAGGAAGATGATAATTACTTTGTGTGATGCACGTCTGGTGGGGGTAGCTTCCATCCACTTGGTGAAATAGTTTGTTGCAGTTAGGATCCATCTATGTTGTCCACTTGAGGGAGGATGGATTTCCCCGATGAAGTCCATCCCCCACTGTTGAAAAGGTGTTGAAGCCACTATAGGCTTCAGTGGCAGTGATCTAAGCTGCTGCTTTCCTGAGAACCTTTGGCATTTGATGCAAGCTCTGACTTCTCTGCAGACATCGGAAAATAAGGTGGGCCAGTAGTACCCAGCTCTGAGAATTTTGTGAGCTATGGTCTTCCAAAAATAATGTCCTCCACAAAAGTCGTTATGGAATTCAAATATAACCTTCTGGGATTCCAGTGGGCTCATGCACCTTAAAAATACCCCTAGAGGGTCTTTCCAATACAAGGCTCGGTCAATGAGGCGATATCTGACCACCTTGAGCTTTAAAGCTCTCGCCTTACTCTTTCCCATTCCATCAGGAGGCTTCAACTCTCGCAGAAAATACAAGATATCTCTATACCAGGTGCATTCTGCTAGCGATAAGTCACCCTGAGAACCTTTGTTGGACGACTCAGCTTGCTGATTTTCTGAACAAGTATTGATGATGCTGATCCCCAAGGCTTTGCAATTGGATTCAGCCAGCAGCTTGGCTAAACCCTGCCCCTTTATCAACTTGGTGGGCTTAATCTCCAGATCAAACTCCAGGATTTTGGCAATCCATTTACCTCTTCTCCCATCTATGTCAGGATGTATAAGGATGTCCTTCACAGAGGCTGAAGGAACGTATGCAGTCACTTTCGAGTGCAAGACATAGACTCTAAAAGCTTTGAGAGCTTTCACCAAGGCATAGGTCTACTTCTCCATGATCTCATACCTGATTTCTGCATCTCTTAATGCTTTACTGAAGAAGGCAATGGGTTTCTCTCACCCTTCCTCATTTTTCTGCAATAAGACCGCTGCTACTGTATCAAAAGATGCAAAAGAAAAAATCAAGAAGTATTTGGAATAGTCAGGACTGATCAGCACAGGTGCCTCAGTCAATGCCCTTTTTATTTGGATAAAAGATTCTCTGGGTTAAGCAGTCCATTTTACTTCTTTTCCTTTCCTGAGCATGGATGTGATGTGTTTCACCACCTCAGTGAAATTTGAGATGAACCTCCTCAGAAAGTTAATCTCCCCTAAAAAATCCTGAACTTCCTTCCTAGACTGGGTAAGTGATAGGGTCTGAATTTCCTCTACCCTGCTGGGATCAATCCTTACTCCTTCTGTTGATACTATATGACCTAACAATTTCCCCTCCTTCATGGAAAACAAGGATTTTTTGGGGTTTAAGGATAGGCCAAACCTTCGACACTTCAAGAACACTTTTCTTAGGTGACAACAGTGCTCTTTGTCAGACCTGGAGAAGACTGTGATGTCATCCAGATAGATCACCACAAACTGATTTTTTTCCCCAATGAAGGCTATATCCATGGCTCTCTGAAATGTTGCTCCTGCATTCATCAATCCAAAGGGAATTTTGGCATACATGAATGTGCCCCAAGGAGTGGTGAAGGTCGTTTTTTCTCTGTCCTCAGGCATGACTGATATCTGGTTATAACCAGAAAAACCATCGATCATGGATATCCTAGATGCACCAGTTACCCTCTGCAATATGTGTTCCATGTTGGGCAGGGGGTAATTGTCCTTTCTTAAGCTTCTGTTCAGATTCCTGAAGTCGACACAAAGCCTGATCTTGCCACTTTTCTTCCTTACTGGGACCAAATTCGCCACCCATTCAGAATATCTCAAGGGGACAATGATATGGGCATCTAACAACTTCTTCACTTCTTTTTCCATGATAGGCAGCAACATGGGATTTATCTGTCTTAGCTTCTGCCTAAACGGCCTGGCCTCTTCCTTCAGTGGGATCTTGTGTTCAATGACGGATGTGCCATATGTCTTGAGGTCTTCATAGGTCCATGCAAACACATTGGCAAAATCTCTTAATAACTCGGTATATTCGACCCTCTGTTCTCTGGTCAAACTGCTCGACAACTTGACAAACTTAGGCTCCTCCTGTGTGCCAATGTTGCACTCAGCTATGTTAGCCTCTTCATATGAAACCCTACCCTTTACTGCCAAATCATTCCCATCAAACAATATTTCTAAAGGGACTAGTCCCCTCGGAATGTGATTGCTCGGCAGCTGAATAATCTGGTGATTAACAATTTCATTTAAAAACACCTCAGGGTAATGGTCACCTTCGAGGTCAGGATCCTGATCAATGTGCAACGCAGAAAATTCATCAACAGATTGGAGAAATTTTTTGATTTCAAGATCATCATCGAATACCTTCCAATGCTTGACATTGTCTGGTACAGAGGGCCTATATTTTATCTCAACATCATATTTGACCATAGACAGTAGAGGGATCTCGAACCGGCTAGCTGAAACAGCTAAAGAATCAGCCACAGCATTATCCTCCCTTGGGACAAAAGAAATGTTGAAAGCTGAGAAGAAATCATCAATAAAGTCCCATACCTTGTTCCTGTAACTTTTGAGTCGAGGATGCTTGGCCTAATAGACATTCCTGACTTGTTGGATTATTAATTCCGCATCTCCAAACACTGCCATCTCCCTTATTCCCATTTCTTTCGTGGCCCTCATACCTAGAACAAGAGCTTCATACTCTGCCACATTGTTGGTGGTTTCAAATTCTAGCTTGTATGACAGGGATATGGTCTCTTGAGAAGGTGACATGAAAACCACTCCAGCGCCAGCGCCTTCACTAGAAGAAGCTTCGTCGAAAAACATTTTCCAAATGGAGGTGTTTGGAGGAGGTGTCCCATGATCAAATAAGGGTTGCTTTCTGATTTTGAAAGGGGATTTCAGAGCATCGACGATCTGCAATAAACTAGACCCCAAATCAGTGTCTAGTGCAAAGATGGGATGACTGGTGGGGTTTGCTTCATCACTGACAATATAAGCTAGCTGGGCTTCTCTGTAAAACCTCCTGTGTTCCCCTCCAAATACGAGAATAGTAGCGTATGTGAGATCCATCTGTAATGTTCCTCCAAGATTTTTAATCCAAGATCTTGACAACAGCATGCCAAACTCTAGAGGAACGTCGGCCACTACAATGTCCATGACCACACTCTTCATTGGCAGCTGAAATAGAGAGACCGCCAAGTCTTTGATGACTCCAAGACATTGCACCCTCCTTGAATCAAAAGAGTACAAATCAATGTAAGCCTTTGTCACTTCCAGCCTCAATTCTTCCCTGACTATTTTGGGCATAAGGTTATGGGAAGCCCCTGAATCCACGAGGCAGTTATGCAGCACTTTATCATGTATGTTCAGGGATGTGTAGAAAGGAGGGGATGAATCATCTCTATCTTCTACCATGGGACCTAGGACAACTGCTGGCTTTTCATCTTGGAGATTTATTGAGTCCGTGGAAGGCTGGGGGGGCTCAGATTGTAGCATCTTGGAGAGGGACCTCTTGAAATCTTCATTTTTCACTAGTTCGAATAGGGGTATGGGAATTCTAATCTTATGAATCTCATGCTCAAAAATAAAGAAGGAGAGAGACTTAGGAGCTTCCATTACCTCAAAGACAGGTTCCTTGGCTGCTGGCGAAGCATTCTGAGTTTTCTTTTCTTTAGTAGTGGTTGTTGCAGCTTTAGTAGGCCCTTCTGCTATGAGGGGTTGTTCCTGACTATCAAAATTCCCTTCTTTCTTTTTTGACCTGAGATGGTATATGTTAGGAGTGTTGTTGGCCTTTTCCCCTTTACTCAACTCGTTGATTTGAGTGTTGATAAGGGATTATTCATATGCAGATTGACTCAAATGCAGAAACGAGGAAGTTTCCTCGATGCAGTGGATCTCAGGGTTGAGTTCATCCACCTCCTCCCTTTCTTCATGAGCAACTAGGTTATTATGGAGAGGGGTCTGAATCCTCTGATCATCCCTGTCTCTGCTTCTTTGTTCCTTTGGCAAATTCTGTGGCATATTGTTACCAGGCCTCCTGAAACCTCTGTTATCAGTATTCTGGGGGTTTCTGTATGTGGGCCTCCCCTCTAACTCCCACTTCTCCATCCTAGCCGAAAGGGATGTCAGTACTTTAGCTACCTCGTTCGTATGAAGGGGAAGGGGAGAGGAATGGGATGGGGAGGCCTCTGTTCTTCTCCTGGATACATCTCTGTCGGCCTTATTCCTGAGTCGGTCAACAACCAACATGTTAGACTCTACTTTCATGGCTGCATCCTGCATGTGAGCCAGAGTGGTGGCTCTCCTTTCCCTCAGCAGGAGGCAGAAATCAGAATCAAAAGCACTGGCATAAGTGATCTTTGCAGAGGCTTCGGAGGGATTTATCTTGGTGGGGATCTTATTGTACATTTTATTAAATCTCTTGGAGAAGTCAAAGACGGACTCTCCTTCCTTTCTCTTCAAAGACCCAAACTCAGTCATGTAATACATGAAGTCCTTTTTGTCTCCCCATTGTCTCAAAAAGGCACTATCCAAAGCCTCAATCCCATCAATAGATCCAGGAGGCAGGGCCCTAAACCATTTTCTAGCCTCGCCTTCAAGAATATGGATGGAAATCCTCATCCATAGATCTGCATGCATGATAACATGATCGTCTGTAAAATTGTAGAAGGCCTCAAGGTGTTCTTTTGCAGTTATGTCCCCCTCGCCTGTAAACTTGGGCAGGTGCTTGAGGTAACCATTTGCTGGGAGGGCATTGAGAGGCTGAGGTAACACAAGGGGAGCATACCTAGCAGCTATAATAGCCTCCATTCTGGTCATAGGGGGATTTGCTCCTGCCATAGGGATATTAGGTGGAGGAGAACTCATAGGGGAAGGGGCTCGAAAAGGGGATACTGGGAATGAGCTTCCAGGAAACAATGGGTGATTTAGGGAGAAGGTTAACGGGCTTGAGTTAGCAGATGCTTTTCTCTGTGCAGAAGTGACAACAGTAACAAGAGGAGGAGTGGCAAAGCTAGGAGTGGGGAAGTCTACTGTGGTCCTGAGTCCACGCCAAGGTACAGCTTTAGGGGAAAGGGGAGTGACAAGGATTTCTCCCTCCAATCCCAGACTGGGAGGGGAAAACTCAGCAGGAACACTCCTGAAATTCAAGAAACGGGAAACTTTAGAAAAAGGTCTGCTAGGAAGATGAGGAGAAGAAAATGGAGTTTCTACAAAAGGAGATGGCGGATTACCTAGTTCGACGGTGGAATTTTCTCCTTCAGAGGCATTTCCTTTTATGAAAATCACCTCTGGATCAGCTACAGGTGTAGCTAGAGGCAGCTGTGGATGGGACCGTGTGTGTCTGCCTCTGGAAGCCACAACTAAAATAGCAGGCTCGCTCTAGTGGAGTCATCACAATGGAGTCGCTAGCTGCACAATAGCAATCTTCAAAGGCTCTGATGCCTGATGCACCTTCAGAATCAGAGGCTCAATGTCGTTCAATCTCAGGGAAAATTTTCAACTTCGTCCCTGACAACGGCGCTAGAAATGTTGGCGTTGGAAGTCACTCCTAGATTGCAGCAGGAGTAGAGCCCGACGTCCATCAGTTTATGTCATGAGTAATTTAATGGGGTGATCGAATGGATAGAGACTCAAGAAGATATCGCTCTAACTCAGAAAACCGGTCTTGGTATGTAGAAAAAAAAAGGAGGTCTTGATCCAACTTCTGTCAATGAGTTGATTAAAAAATGATCAGATGGAAGACTTAGTGAGATGAGTGAGCAAGACTGCTTTGGGCATCAGGCATTTCAGCAGCTTGAGGAGGAAAAACTCAGAATACAAGATCCTCTTGGTTCGGAGTTTCGGGGAACTGAAGGGTGACTTGACTGGATCTTCCAATTTCAAATCATTCAGCATTGAGAAAATACAAGAACTGATTAGAAACAATACAACTATTACAGTGATCCAACATACATCATCCTATAACAGTGTGACTCGACTGGATCCTCCAATTCCGAGCTGTTCTAACACAGTGTACACAGAGAGATGGAAAGAGGCTAACATTCATAAGGCAAGAAGTCTCAAATGCCAATACATAACCAGAGCAACCAGTGCTTCATCAAAACTTTACAATCGGGAGCTTAGCTCAACCATCGATTCCCTACAAAAATACAACAATTGAGAATATATACTCAGAGCAGTGCGCTCCCTTGGCATCAGTGGGTAGTTGAGACATTAAATTCCAACCTATCGTGTGCAGGTTCTTTGGTCAGACGAGAACATCAGATCGGCATGGGCCTTTCATATCAACCTGCACACCGGACGGTATTGGGCAAACTACCTGCCAGAACCTCCATGCCTCACATTCATGGCTAGAACTGAAGTTTCAGCTACCAGCCTACTTTTCATTAATCACTCCCCTCTATGGCAAGCGACCAAAACTTCGAGAACAAGAAATGACCACGCGCTCGCTTCCCAAGCTCGGGGGCTAGCTTCCCTTGGAGCCTTATTCTAAGGCGCTTCGATCCTCCTTCTTTCGGGAAATTCCCTCATTCTAGCATTCAGGACTCTTGGTGACTAAAACTGCAAAAACGGCCCGTCACATGGCAGATAGATTTGGCTTCAAAAAATAACAGACGCGATCCCTCTTCTTTTGATCATATTGGCTCCATATCCCTTGATTTCTTTGTCTTTACCCC
>JASDQU010308840.1:52334-81893 GCA_032191745.1 Picea mariana
ACAAATTGTCCCGAGGGCGACCATCTCAACTTGGTCCTTTGTTGTGTGGGTTCAGGCTGCCTTTTCCCCGCTTCGGCTGTGAGAGGTATGCATATCCAAACTCTCGTTGTTTCTGCTTAAATTTCTGCTCGATCTTGACAGTGTATCTATAATCCGTGCCCAATGAGGCGATGTCCAGGAACTCCATTTCTGTTTGAATGTATCACTGCAAACAATTGCAGTATTTGAGCACCAGATGACGCTCAAAATCTTTGATACCTAATTTGATGCGTAGGGTATGGAAAATATTGGTGAAGTCTAGTATTGTCTGGTCCCTTTCTTGACGTGGGGTGGTCCAGCTGGTGTACTGGTCCTCGTAGCTTCCAACATGGTAGTATTGTTCTTTAATGGCGTCCTGGAAGGAATCCCATGTAGGGGCCACCACAAAGATTATTGATACCTCCACGACC
Organism: Picea mariana; assembly: GCA_032191745.1. Taxonomy (NCBI): domain Eukaryota; kingdom Viridiplantae; phylum Streptophyta; class Pinopsida; order Pinales; family Pinaceae; genus Picea; species Picea mariana. The sequence goes on from JASDQU010308840.1 coordinate 52,784, forward strand.
CTTTGCTTAGAGTAAGTATCCCACTAGTCTTTCACATGGGGAACGACCTTGAGGACTGCAAAAGTGATATTTTCCCTATCGGAAAAATTGTGGACCGAAAAATATCCTTCAAGCATATTCAACCATTTATCTACAACATCTGCATCTATTAGTCCTTCAAATAATGGAATATCAAAATTTACCTGTACCTTGAAGGGGGTTGCATGGTCGCTTGATGAAGATGCTTCTCCCGTGGGCAGTCGTCGAAGGATCTGCGCGAAGTTGTCCATTATTTCGTTCCTTTGGCGCCCGAGGGCTTCCTCGAGTAACATTTTAATAGGATCTCCTGCTCCATCGTCTTTCTTTCTGTCTCCCATGGGTTGTTGTCGAGATCAGTGCGATCGATTTGGTAATGGCTCGATGGGTTCGAGTGCCAACTTCTTGTACCCAGACCTTGTTGGGGACATGCACGAAGAAAAATAAATGAAGAGCAGACCGCTCTGATACCACTGATCCGGATTTAGGAGCGAAACAAACTGATTAACAGACTGAATACAATAAACACAGAGATAGGAAGAAGAACACAAATATCCAGTGAACAAAATCTTCTATTAAATAAAGAAATAGGTTGAAACTGTAAAACTGCAGAATTGAAACTTACTCGAATGGTGGTAGTTATCTCTGAGAAGAGATGTGACTGCTACACGCATCTGTCTGAGCATAAAATTACAATGAGGCTCCATAGGCCCTTTTCATATTACTCATGAATGCCAAAACCCTAGACATCCAAAAACCTAACCTTAGAAGGTGAAACGCCAAAAGTCATGTGGGCCCTATGGGTAAGTTGGTGTAATTTGGTACCTCAACTTCTTAGGGTCATAACTTTTACATACAACCTCTGTTTTAGGCGCGTGATAGCTCGTTGGAAAGGTCTTTTAGAGAGCTACACATTCCGTCATCAGACTCAGACTCTGTCTACGATTTGATTGTGGTGAGCCAAAAAAAAAATGTTTAGGGCCCCAAAACAGCCTTGAAAGTAACAAGATGTGCTGACATGAAAACATACAAAATAAGCCAGTTGGATTAGGCGAGAGGCCACCCGTATCCACCTGGAGAATGTGTGAGGCTTTAGACAACCCCAAAAGTGTAGAACTCACAATTATAAAGCAATACAGAAAGACGTGTTGAACAAAAACAGACATGAGGAGCCAGTTGAAATAGGTGGGTGGCCACCAATATCCACCTGGATCAACTATAATTTGAATACCACTTTCTTTGATTTACCAATTTATCTTAACCACTTTGGGCTGGGAAGCTTTGATCCCAAACTAGTACCAGTCATCATGACAACAATGTTTTGAGACATCTTCTACATTCGAGACAGATTGAAACCCATAGTAAGGAGGGAAATAAACAATTGCTATTCTATATGATGCATATATTTGCACATGAATCTCTTACAATTATAAATTTCATTTCTTATAAAAATATATCTATATCTTTATTTGTGTCTAATTTCCCTAATGAAATGCCCATGCCTCCATCGCTTCCCTACTTAAGCCTTGCAGTTGTGCCCACTTGATTAAGCCTTGCAGTTGTGCCCACTTGATTAGAATGTGCCCATTTTAATATCACCGTAAGGTATGGTTCTCTCCCTTCTTTATATCCCAGGAATAATAACTCACATTTTACAATATAATTAAAATAATCATATTCATTAAATATAAACATCATTTCCTTTCAAATAAGTATAATAAAAATTATAACAATTAAAAACAAAATTAAGAATTAAATTATAACCAAAGTTAAATTCTCCAACATAAAATACAAAAATGATAAAAATACAACTTTCTATGAAATCGTCTTCCATGAAAACTCTACGGTTTCAAAATTATATAACAAAACAAATCAAAACTCTTGAATTTTGTTACACACAACTTGAAAACAAAATATAGTAGCATATTTTTTACCACGACAATCTTTACATTAAATTATTCAATGTACACATTAATGGTTTCGAAAATTACATCTTCCATTTTACATTGATTTTATATATAAATTTTTAAAGTGACAAATAAAGCGTTGGCAAGTGTGATATTTTCAAAGATTTGGGCATAATACTTTTTCATTAAAAAAACTCTGAACATAAATAAAATGAAAGTACTGAATAGTGTTTGCACGTGGTTAAAAATTAGTTATACATTTTTTATTTTTTTAAATGACTTTGTGTAGTTTTAGAGAAGCATTTTCATTACAAATAATAAACTTAATGACAAAATTCAGGTCGATTGCTTTAACTAACTAGAGATTAATTTTTAGGATACAAAATGGTCTTTTCGAGATTGATACCTTGTTATAAAAGGAACCTACCCTGACTTCGATTGAGTAGGCTCTAGGGACTGCATGGTTGTTTTTTTTGTTATTGAGACGTACACCAAAGCTCCCTCAGAGTACTCTACCTTATTAGTGCTCTTCAGTGTATAGAAAGAGTCCCCCTTAGCATGTTGTTACCTACCTCCATCCTTGAATAGGGAGTTAAATTCACCATGAAAAACATTTTAATGTTTCCAGTCACTAGTCTACCTCACCTATTATTTAAAAGAGGGTTATAAAATGCTAGAGTTATGCTTGGTTAGAAGGTCCTGAAAAAAAAAAGTTTTTTTTTTATTTTCGAATGTCGAACTTGAAATGATCCAGGAAAGTATTTACATATATTCTGACTAGCTAGGTAAGTCTTTCAATGTCTTTGTTTGGTAAAGGTAAGCGAGGTTCTTATCTCCAAAAAGAAAGTCATCGAGTAGAAGCTTCACGTTGCATGCATATTCAAAGTCTATTTCTTTATTGAAAGACTTTACCAATAATGCTTCTTATCCAATATACAAGTAACTATCTAGATATAATAGAGAGAACATACTCAATTGACGACTTATTTAATTTAGTTCATCATAATTTCATTTCACTTAGTGGACTAAGAGAGACAAAAGTGGAGTATAAAGAGTACTCCAAGAAGGTAGAAGAAGGGAATACAAAGAACTACAGGTGTGTATCTTAGTAAACTTAAGGCGGGTGGGCTTGGTGGGAAAATCATCAAGATGGTTCAACATCTCATTCAATTAGTCCATTCTCCCTTGATTCAGTCCATCCGCTTCCAATCAATTAATCTTTTAATTATGTGTGGGACATTGATCACATATTCCAGAGGGTGGGTTAGGCTTATTAACCGTAGTTTGTTCACTCTTTACCACATCTACAAGCATTCTCCAGTTTCTGAAGTGACATAAATGTATAGAAGTGTAGTTTTGTTCAAATCAACCTGCAAAGAACTTGTCGGTAGGGACATCGCCATGCAGTGGCACTTGTTTTAGTATAGTAGAAAATGGCACTGCGCCAAGCGGGTTCCTTTATTTAATTATAAGAAAAGATTACCCAATCTAACCCCTTTGGTATTACCTCGATTTAGAGTCGATTTATATAAAAAATTATGAATATTTACCACCACCATCCATCCTCCCATCTAGCCATACAGCCAGCAAGCAACAACAAGAAATATACAGGTAGGCGCCAATGAAACGATGGCTAATGCGAGGGCAACATGCAAAAAGAAAAGGTATGGAATAAGCTGATCCAACAAGTATGATTGATACACAAGGACGACTTTGGTCACTAGAGGACCTTGTCAGACACTGGATCGGCCTTGTTAACTCCCATTTCACCATAAAATAATAAGAATATGGAGGTCAATCGAACATAAGGAAAGAATCATGGGTCAAGGGCATGTAGCCTGTATTTAACCATATGAAGAATTCTCATTTAACCATAGTTCAACGAGTGGCTTGGAAGCTTGGTTCCAGCGTGCATTCTTGGAAAGTCCAATGTGTGTCCTTCATAGTAGCGCAGTGGTGGAAAGAAAAGTGAAAGCCTCATGAAAAGCCCGTTGAATTGATGCGGAAGAACCAGTTGGATTCATGAAAAGCAAGGCTATCCCTCCCATCTGGGGTCTATGTCTGTACCTCCTAAGATTCATGAATCTAAGTGGTATAGGGCATATATCTAGGTCTGAAGGTGGGCAGGTAGTTGGGAAACACTTAAGTAAAGGGGAGGATGAGGTAAAGAGTTCATAGACTAGTACTGAGCATTCTTGGCTGAAGCACTAGGTTGGGGCGTGATCAGTAAGTAGGGTGAGACACAGAGTGGTTGGTAAAGAAAAAAATAGTAACCAGTTAAGTAAAGGCAAGTTGGGTAAAGTAAATAACAATGTTGAAAGTGCCCAAGTACACATGTACCATAATTAAGTGTAGTCATTAGAAAAGAAGGGTGGTTATTGATAGCATGGTCGCACGTTAAGTATATAATAAAGAAAGGTACTAGCAATGTTGTAAGTGCCCTCTCCTTCATACCTATTCTCACAAAGCTCATGGGCTTTTATTATGGGATTCATTCACAGGGTCGCTAGATCAAGGGTAAACCACACTAGTGCACACTGCTTTGTTTGTCGCCTTTGTTTGTTCTTCACATTTTTCGTTATTGACAGTTGTTCCATACTCTCTCTTCTCTCTACATGGTTGTGTGTATTCGTAGCATGGCCCAATCACCTGTGAACAAGAACAAGGTCATAATATATATGGTCATTCATTCAAGAACATATTTTACTGTAACGAAGTATTTCCTATTAAGAGAGGTCGACCTTTTCAAGTTCGAGAAAGGTCTTACCTTGGCTTTCAATACGTTATGCCTAACTACACTCTCCTCAGGCGGAGACCCTATATTTCTTCCCCTCAAAGAGCTATGTGTCAATCACTTACCTGAACTATGCGTAAGATAATATCTTCCCGACGCAAGGATTGAGACAAGCAGGGACCTTAGTAATATTATCTATTTGAGACAGAGGGAGAGCAGATCAGTATGATTCATTGTTTTACTTCACCTCTTCACACCTTGATAATCTTTCCAGCCAACCCAGCTCCGTCCGGAATCACAACTCATGCAAAAGATAATCATGTGTGCCATAACCCAGTGATAGCATCAGTGATGGAGGCACCGCCCACAGATAAAGAATCAGAAGACGTAGCTGAAGGCAATGTCGATCACCACCATTAGAAACAAGGGCAGAGGCCTTTTAAGTAGTGGGGAAGACAACCACGTTTGGGGTTTACCTGGGCACTCGCATACGACGTTTAATCCATGAAGAATCAATTGTTGTTGACAATTGTGATGGGTTTATAGCTCCTCCTCTTATTCTATCATCTAGGTATGAACCAACAAAAGTTTTCGAGAATGGGGCGGTGACTAAGCGTCTTTGTATGATGGTTGGAGCTTTTCATCGTTGGTATAGTTGTAGCTTAAGCGGCATGAAACACAAGATTGAAATACATAAAGGCAATCAAGAGTCAAGTAGAGTTCTAATAATACCGGAGTTAAAGTTGCCTTATTTGTACCTGCATTCTCACAACTATTCAAGAAGAGGATATAGGAGTGCCAAGTGTGGTACCCGCCCTCATCGACCGATAGAGGGTCAATTAAACTAAGGCCTGGTCTAGAAGAACAAATCTAGACAAATATGTACTCTGTAAGGGGATGACATCCCATGAATTTAGCAGCTATCAATAGTCTCTCGAGTTAGTTAGTTAGTTAGGAATCTGGGCACTGCTCTAGTCAAGCATCTCGGTCTTTCTTTGAACATTGGGGAGAACACTCCTTCATGCATTCCTTCGTCTAACGAAGGGGAGAACGTTCCCTAATCATTTCCTCCATGCACCTATATGCATGCGAGCAAATCTTATTGGGACTATACTTTATATATGAGTTATCATTAGCAATATTGCAAGATCCCCCCCACACCATAGCCTTTCACGTAGCTGAGAACAAAGAGGGATTTGAGGGGAAGAAATATTTTTTGCATAAAAACAAAATGGATAAGGTATTGATAGGCCAGCTCATTAAGAGCTTGTTTGTGCTTCCTTGCCTGATGCGAAGCAATAAATTCATCATCCTCCCTTTTAAATCCCTTGCCCTCTACTTTTAACGAGCAAGCAATAAATTCCTCTCCCTGTTGTTAGTGATTATTTTTGTCATTAGGCGCAGAAGCACCCAGATATATAGATTGCACATGAAATGCCCAAGCGCAGCATGGGAGAATGCCTGTTTTTCCAAGTAGCAGGTCAAGCGAGCAGGCAAAATGTCGTCGACAGCATCCAAGATCTATTTACAAAGTAGATCGACGGTCACCGGGTCTTCGGAGCTACCGAATTGCCCAAGGTTTAGTGCAAGGGACAACTCTTGTATTTCACAGCAGATTCGGGTCGTCCGATCTAACTGGGACAGGTGGCAGCCTGTCGGCATATCGCGGATCGGGGTTTCGGGGAACAGGGAGCCCTCAGCTCATTGCACTTGGAAGTACCGATCAACGAAACGCCGAAAGCACCTTTGGCGTTGAGCCCATGGTCTCAGCCCTGGGTCATATCAAGCGAGATTGCAAATGAGGGCGGCTCCCCTGTAAGTATCGAATGCCCCCTCGTCCGTTCATCCTAAGGACGCATGTCGCAAGATCTGACCGCGTCGGCGTTTCGGCGGTCGGGAGTTCGTGGGGTGAGAGTTTCATGTTGTTTAACATCGCGAAACCCCGAACCCCGATAACGTCGAAAGTGTAGAAAGTGGGGCCCGCGGTATCATGAAGTATTTTCAACCGTCCATCCAGAGGGGACACCTGGCAGCAAATAGAGCCATCTCGGCGCTTCGCCCATCACGACTCCAAAACGCAAAGAGCAGCTCCGTTATTTTTCGATGCGCAAGTTGCCGGGAGAATCCCAGACCCGGGCCCACGGTATCGCCGGGAGAGTTAAGAGCTGTCAGATCTAGAGGGATGCGTGGTGCCAGATTAAGCCGTCTCGGCATATCGCTCATCGCGATTTCAATCAGCAAAGATTAGCCCTTTCATATTCGTGAACGCCGAAAGCACATGGTCATAGCCCATGGTCACTTGGGGAGAGGAAGGAGCTGCATAAAGAAGGCCAAAGGCGCTGAGTTCAATTGTAGAGGGGATCATCGCGATCTCCAGGTGCCATCGGACCTGATCTTAATACGGTTTCTAGTATTGGAGTGAATGAAAGCAAGAGCGGGTGGTTGAAACCTCCTTTCATTCATTAAGTGAGGGGAATGGAGGGTCTGGCGAGCCGCCTGCTCGCAGAGGTCCTGCGTATCAATTTTCTCAACGAAGCCGTGCCGAATTCCTTGACTCAACGGAGAAGTCTGCGCACGCTAGCCGAACACTTAATGGCTTAGCTACCCTCCTTAGAGGAGCCATGCATAGTTAAGGTGGCATTTAAAGGAAGATATCAGTACGAGTTTGACTAAAGGGACACCAAGATTTGGGTGACTAGACACGCCTCTGGGAGGTGAGTTTTCCTGAGTATATAGACTCAGTCTTGATTTTTTGTAAGCATCGATGGTAGAGCAGAGCTCCCGATTGTAAATTTTTAGCACAAACTCTAGTTCTCTGGTTATGCAGCTGCATATGAGATTTCTTGCTTTATGATAGACAGTCTTTCTTACTTTGTCTAATTTTCATCTCATCCTAAGAGAGTTCGTGAACGAATGATTCGTGCGGATCATTGCAATTATGTCATGATAAAGGATTTATTTATGCATTGTTGTATTCTCTGGTTTTCTGTGTTCGAGCGCAAGAAGATCTTGTGTTTGGATGCCTTCTTCCATAGTCTGTTGGAAACCTGATGTTTACTACAGACCTTCACATCTCCCTTATATAAGTCTTCCCCCTACTCGCCCTTACTACACCTCATTGTCTGAAGTTCATGCAAGACCTCACCTGCCCATGCATTCTTGGCCTAGTTTTGGAGTTAGAGTTACATCGTCTTGAGTTCGTCTCCATTTGATCACCTCATTAAACAAAACGTGACATTAAACTGATGGGCATCGGGCTCTGCTCCTGCTGCAATCTAGGAGTGACTTCTGACGCTAACATTTATGGCACCGTTGTCGGGGACGAAGTTGAATATTTTCCCTGGGATTGAACGACAACGATTAACTGATTCTGAAGGTGCATCAGATATCAGGATTGTCAAGATTGTTGTTGTGCACCTGGTGACTCCATTGTGACGACTCCATTGGGGAGAACCTGCTCTATTAATTGTGGCTTTTAGAGGCAGGCATACGCGGTCTCATCCACAGTTGCCTCTAGCTACACCGGAAACAGATCCAGAAGCAGTGCTCAGAAAGGGAAAGGCCTCTGAAGAAGAAGCGTCCACCACTGAACCAGGTAATCCACCATATTCTTCCGTGGGAACTCCCTTTTCTTCTCCTTAGTTTCTTGACAAACCTGTTTCTGAAGTTTCCCATTTCCTAAATTTTGGGAGTGTTCCTGTTGAGTTTTCCTCTCCTGGTCTGGGACCGGAGGGACAAGACCTTGTCACTCCCCTCTCCCCTAAAACTGTGCCTTGGCGCAGACTCGGAACCACAAAAGATTTCCCCACTCCCATCTTTACCACTCCTGCACAAAGAAAAACACCTACTGACTTGAGCTCGTTAGCCTTCTCCTTAAATCCCCTCTTGTTTCCCACTCCACTCCGGGACTCATTCCCAGTAGCCCCTTCGCAAACTCCTTCTCCTCCCAACTCTCCTCCACCTAATATTCCTATGGCTGGTGCTAATCCCCCTCTGAATAGAATGGACACCATAGTCGTTGCCAGATATGCTCCCTTAGTTCTACCCCATCCTATTAATCCTCTTCCTGTTGGGGATTACTTGAAATACATGCCCAAGTTCACTGGGGAAGGAGACATAACTGCCGAAGAGCACCTGGCTGCTTTCTACAGTTATGCAGACAACCTCAACATTGAAAATGAGGATGTTTGGATGAGAGTCTTCGTCCAGAGCCTGGATGGTGAGGTGAGGAAGTGGTTTAGAGGATTGGCTCCGGGGTCTATTGCTAGGATTGAAGCTCTAGATACTGCTTTCTTGAGGCAGTGGGGAGATAGAAAGGATTTTATGTATTACATGACAGAATTCGGGTCTTTGAAGAAAATGGAAGGAGAGTGTGTCTCTGACTTCTCCAAAAGATTTAATAAGATGTATAACAAAATCCCTGCCGAGATAAAGCCTTCAGAGGCCTCATCTAAGATTTCACATGCTAGCGCGTTCGGCCCCGATTTCTGCCTTTTGTTGAGAGAAAGAAGAGCCACCTCCTTAGCTCAAATGCAAGATGCGGCCATAGAGGTGGAATCCAATGTGTTAGCAACTAACAGACTGAGGAACAAAGCTGACGCAGACAGGAGAAAAGGAAGGTCGAAAGCCTCGACTTCTGACCCATCGGTGCCCCACCCTCAAGTGGATGAACTGACCAGGATGGTGAAATCTCTGTCTGCAGAGATGGAGAGAATGAGGGTGGAAGGGAGGCAAGCATATAAGGGCCCTCTGAACGCCGAAAACAAGGGAGGTTTCAGGAGGCCAAACAATTTTACTCCTACGAATGGGCAAAGAGAGAAGGGAAGAGACAGAGAAGACCAGAAGATTCAATCCCCTTTTCAAAACAATTTTGTGGCTGAGGGGGAAGAAGGGGGAACAGATGAGATGGATCTTGAGATCCATTGCTTCGGGGACACTCCTCCTTTTCTACATCTCACTCAATCAGCATATGAGGAACCTCTCATGGACGACCATCTAAATGAGCTGAGCAAGGAAAACAAGACTAGTAGCCACCAAGGTAGGTATGACCTGAGGTCCCAGAAGAAGGCAGTGGCACCTGATGCCCCTGAGCAACTCACTAGAACAGAGAAGCCTGCTAATGAATCAACATACAATCCTAGAGGTAAACAGACCCAACCCCTCTCTCCCATTATCCAGAGTCGTGTTCCCGAAATAAGAGAAATCCCAAAGCTCCCATCTTCTTTTAATTTCGAGCATGAAATTCAAAAAATCAGAATCCCTATGCCCCTGACAGAATTAATTAAACATGAAGGGTTCAAGAAACACTTCTCTGAGCTTTTACAGTCTGNTATGGTAGAAGACAAGAATGACTCATCCCCTCCCTTCTACACTTCCTTGAACATACATGACAAGGTATTGCACAATTTCTTGATGGATTCGGGGGCTTCTCACAACCTCATGCCCAACACTGTCATGGAAGAGTTAGGACTAGAAGTCACCCGAGCCTATCACGACCTCTATTCCTCTGACTCTAGAAAAATTCAATGTCTAGGAGTTATCAAAGACCTAGTCGTGACCTTGTTTCAACTGCCCATGAAAAGTGTGGCCATGGACATTGTAGTGGCCGATGTCCCCCCCAAGTTCGGTATGTTGTTATCAAGATCTTGGATAAAGAGACTAGGGGGAACCTTGCAGATGGACCTCACATATGCTACTATCCCAGTGTTTGGAGGAGAGCATAGAAGGCTATACAGAGAAGCCCAGCTGGCGTATATAATCAGTGATGAGGCCAATCCTACCAATCATCCCATCTTTGCCTTGGACACTGATTTAGGCTCCAGTTTACTACAACTCACCCATGCCCCTGAACCTCCTCTCAAACTCAGAAAGCAACCCACTTCTCCTCGTGAATTTCCTCCTTCCATCACCCCCGTTTGGAAAATGTTTTTTGATGGAGCCTGTTCCCGGGAAGGCGCTGGTGCTAGGGTGTTTTTTGTGTCACCTACCCAGGAAACCATATCTTTGTCATACAAATTAGAATTTGAAACCACAAACAATGTGGCAGAGTATGAAGCCCTTGTTCTGGGATTAAGAGTTGCAAGGGAAATGGAAATTCAGGAGATAGCAGTGTTTGAGGATGCAGAGTTAGTGGTCCAACAGATCAGAAGCGCTTATCAGGCTAAGAACCCTCGACTCAAAAATTACAGGAATGAATCATGGGACCTAATTGACAATTTCTTCTCAGCTTTCAATATCTCTTTTATTCCAAGAGAGGATAATGATGTGGCCGATTCTTTAGCTGTCTCAGCCAGCTTGCTCAAAGTTTCTCTACCATTCGTAGTTAACTCTGAAGTTGGAATAAGATATAGGCCCTCCGTACCGGATAATGTCAAGCATTGGAAGGTATTCGAAGATGATCAGGAAATTGAAAGATTTCTCCGTTCCGTTGATGAATTTTCTGTGTTACACATCGATCAGGATCCTGACACAGAAGGTGACCCTCACCCTGAGGTGTTTTTAAATAAAATTGCTAACCACCAGATTATTCAGCTACCTAGCAATCACATTCCGAGGGGACTAGTCCCGTTGGAAAGATTGTTCGATGGGAACGATGTGGCAGTAAAGGGTAGAGTTTTGGATGAAGATGCTGATACAACTGAATGCAACATTGGTTCACAGGAGGAGCCTAGGTTCGTCAAATTGTCAAGCAGTTTGACCAGAGAACAGAGGGCCGAATATACACAGTTGCTGAGAGAGTTCACCGATGTGTTTGCATGGACATACAAAGACCTCAAGATGTATGACACATCTGTCATTGAGCATAAGATCCCGCTGAAGGAAGAGGCTAGGCCATTTAGGCAGAAGCTAAGGCAGATAAATCCCATGTTGCTACCCGTTATGGAGAAAGAAGTAAAAAGGTTGTTGGATGCACAAATCATTATCCCCTTGAGATATTCCGAGTGGGTGGCCAATTTGGTCCCAGTAAGGAAGAAAAGCAGAGAAATCAAGCTCTGTGTCGATTTCAGAAATCTGAACAAAAGCTCAAAGAAAGACAATTACCCCCTACCTAAGATGGAACACATACTGCAAAGGGTAACTAGTGCATCCAGTATATCCATGATCGATGGGTTTTATGGCTATAATCAAATATCGGTCATGCCTGAGGACAGGGAGAAGACAACCTTCACCACTCCTTGGGGCACATTCATGTATGCCAAGATGCCATTTGGACTAATGAATGCAGGAGCAACATTTTAGCGAGCCATGGATATAGCCTTCATCGGGGAGAAGGAGCGGTTCATGGTGATATATCTCGATGACATCACAGTCTTCTCTAGCTCAGACAAGGAACACTACCGCCACTCGAGGAAAGTTTTCATGAAATGTCGGAGGTTTGGTCTGTCCCTAAACCCCAAGAAATCTTTGTTTGCTATGCAAGAAGGGAAGTTGTTGGGCCATATAGTATCAACAGAGGGAGTGAGAATTGATCCCAGTAGAGTGGAGGCAATTCAAACCTTATCACTTCCCAGGTCTAAAAAAGAGGTTCAGGCCTTTTTGGGGAGAATTAATTTTCTAAGGAGGTTTGTCTCAAATTTTGCCGAGCTAGTGAAACACATCACGGCCATGCTCAGGAAGGGAAACGAGGTGAAATGGACCGCTGAGCACAGGGCATCTTTTGACCAAATAAAAAGGGCATTGACTGAGACACCTGTGCTGATTAGTCCTGACTATTCCAAAGAATTCCTAATTTTCTCCTTCGCTTCTTTTGATACAGTAGCAGCGGTCTTATTACAGAAAAAACGAGAAGGGGCATGAGCAACCCTTTCTTCAGTAAGGCATTGAGAGATGTGGAGACCAGGTATGAGATCATGGAGAAGTAGGCCTATGCCTTAGTGAAAGCCCTCAAAGATTTCAGGATCTACATCTTGCATTTGAAGGTGACAGCATACGTTCCTTCAGCTTCCGTAAAGGACATCCTTGTACAGCCAGACATAGATGGGAGAAGAGGCAAATGGATAGCAAAAATTTTGGAATTCGACTTGGAAATAAAACCCACCAAGTTGGTTAAGGGGCAAGGTCTAGCCAAGCTACTGGCTGAATCCAATTGTGAAGCCTTAGGAGTTAGTTTCCTCAACACTCGCTCAAGAACTCAGCAAGCTGAGCTGCCCAGCCAATGCCCTTAAGATGGCTTATCACTGGCAGATTGTGCTTGGTATCGTGACATTCTATACTTTCTGCAGGAATTGAGGCCTCTAGATGGAATGGGTAAAAGTAGGGCAAGAGATTTAAAGCTCAAAGCGGTCAGATATTGTCTCATTGAGCAAGTTTTGTACTGGAGAGATCCTTTGGGGATGTTGCTGAGATGTTTGAACCCACCAGAAGCCCAGAAAGTTATGTTTGATTTCCATGAAAGCCTCTGTGGGGGGCATCATTTCTGGAAGACCACAGCTCATAAGATCCTCAGGGCTGGATATTACTAGCCTACTTTATTTGCTGATGTCTGCAGAGGAATCAGAGCTTGCATCAAATGTCAAAAGTTCTCAGGAAAGCAACAGCTCAAATCGCTGCCATTGAAGCCTATAGTATCTCTAGCACCTTTTTAGCAGTGGGGGCTGGACTTCATTGGAGAAATTCATCCTCCCTCAAGCGGTCAACATAGATGGATCCTGACATCAACAAATTATTTCACCAAGTGGATAGAAGCTATCCCCACTAGAAGTGCATCTCACAAAGTAATTATCAACTTCCTGGAGGATATCATAGCCAGATTTGGCTGTCCCAGCAGGATCGTCACCGATAATGCTGCTTCTTTCAAGTCTGAGCCTCTAATTAGGTTATGTGAGCAGTTCCAAATCTCACTAATTCACTCCACCCCCTACTATCCCCAGGGAAATAGTTTAGCAGAGTCCTCCAACAAAAGCCTAATAAGGATCATCAAAAGGCTGTTGGAAGACAACAAAAGGGCCTGGGATTCAAAGTTGAAGTTTTCTCTGTGGGCTGATCGTGTGACAACGAAGAAATCTCTGGGCACTTCGCCTTTTCAGCTAGTCTACGGAGCGGAGGCGATTTTTCCTACTCAGCTCGCCTTACCAGTGGCGAAATTCTTTCAAGACTATGAGGGAGAAACAGATCATATGATCCGGAGGATTCATCAAATAGTAGAAGTGCAACAGATTAGAGAGCAGGTGAGGACCGCAGCTCATAGTCACTAGGAAAAGATCAAGCAGGCGTTTGACAAGAAGGTCAGGAAGAAAGAGTTCGAGATAGGGGATTTGGTACTCAAGTGGGACGTCCCCAGGCAGGATAAAGGCAAACACAACAAGTTTGATGCCCTCTGGATTGGCCCCTTCAAGATCTCTGAGATTTTCTCCAACAACACGTATGGGTTGCAAGATCTGGAGGGTGAAGAGGTTTTCAGCAGCCCAGTGAATGGGCATTTTCTGAAGAAATGTTTTATTTGAGCCTCAGACGGCTCCCTTGTTTGTAAATATTGTCCTTTAGTTCTTTGTTTAGTTTCTTTTTGCGTGTTTTCAGCCTAATAAGTGACTCCATAGCCCAATAGCAAGGCACTGAAGCTGTGGAAGGAGTTCTTAGATAGCATCGTAGGGATGACTCTATCCCTCATGGAGCCTAATGTTAGTGATTATTTTTGTCATTAGGCGCAGAAGCACCCAGGTCTGTAGATTGCACACGAAATGCCCAAGCGCAGCATGGGAGAATCCCTGCTTTTCCAAGTAGTAGGTCAAGCGAGCGGGCAAAATGTCGTCGGCAACATCCAAGATCTATTTACAAAGCAGATCGATGGTCACCGGGTTTTCAGAGCTACCGAATTGCCCAAGGTTTAGTGCAAGTGACAACTCTCATATTTCACAGCAGGTTCGGGTCGTCCGATCTAACTGGGATAGGTGGCAGCCTGTCGGCATATCGTGGATCGAGGTTTCGGGGAACAGGGAGCCCTCAGCTCATTGCACTTGGAAGTACCGATCAACGAAACGCCGAAAGCACCTTTGGCACCGAGCCCATGGTCTCAGCCCTAGGTCATATCAAGCGAGCCTGCAAACGAGGGCAGCTCCCTTGTAAGTATTGAATGCCCCCTCGTCCGTTCATCCTAAGGACACGTGTCGCAAGATCTGACCGCGTCGGCGTTTCGGCGGTCGAGAGTTCGTGGGGTGAGAGTTTCATGTTGTTTAACATCGTGAAACCCCGAATCTCGATAACGCCGAAAGCGTAGAAAGTGGGGCCCGCGGTATCACGAAGTATTTTCAGCCGTCCATCCAGAGGGGACACCTGGCAGCAAATAGAGCCATCTCGGCGCTTCGCCCATCGCGACTCCAAAATGCAAAGAGCAACTTCGTTATTTTCCAATGCGTGAGTTGCCGGGAGAATCCCGGACCCTGGCCCACGGTATCACCAGAAGAGTTAAGAGTCGTCAGATCTAGAGGGACGCGTGGTGCTAGATTAAGCCGTCTTGGCATATCGCTCATCGCGATTTCAATCAGCAAAGATTAACCCTTTCATATTCGCGAACGCCGAAAGCACATGGTCACAGCCCATGGTCACTTGGGGAGAGGAAGGAGCTGCATAAAGAAGGCCAAAGGCGCCGAGTTCAGTTGCAGAGGGGATCATCGTGATCTCCAGGCGCCATCGGACCCGATCTTAATACAGTTTCTATTATTGGAGTGAATGAAAGCAAGAGCGGGTGGTTGAAACCTCCTTTCGTTCATTAAGTGAGGGGAATGGAGGGTCTGGCAAGCCGCCTGCTCGCAGAGGTCCTGCGTATCAATTTTCTCAACGAAGTCGTGCCAAAGTCCTTGACTCAACGGAGAAGTCTATGCATGCTAGCCGAACACTTAATGGCTCAGCTACCCTCCTTACAGGAGCCATGCGTAGTTAAGGTGGCATTTAGAGGAAGATATCGGTACGAGTTTGACTAAAGGGACACCAAGCTTTGGGTGACTGGACATGCCTTTGGGAGGTGAAGTTTCCTGAGTATATAGACTCAGTCTTGATTTTTTGTCAGCATCGATGGTAGAGCAGAGCTCCCGATTGTAAAGTTTTAGCACAGACTCTAGTTCTCTGGTTATGCAGTTGCATATGAGATTTCTTGCTTTATGACAGACAGTCTTTCTTAATTCGTCTAATTTTCGTCTCATGCTAAGAGAGTTCGTGAACGAATGATTCGTGCAGATCATTGCAATTATGTCATGATAAAGGATTTATTTATGCATTGTTGTATTCTCTGGTTTTCTATGTTCGAGCACAAGAAGATCTTGTGTTTGGATGCCTTCTTCCACAGTCTGTTGGAAACCTGATGTTTACTACAAACCTTCGCATCTCCCTGATATAAGTCTTCCCCCTACTCACCCTTACTACACCTCACTGTCTAAAGTTCATGCAAGACCTCACCTGCCCATGCATTCTTGGCCTAGTTTCAGAGTTAGAGCTACATCGTCTTGAGTTCACCTCCATTTGATCACCTCATTAAACAAAACGTGACATTAAACTGATGGGCGTCAGGCTCTGCTCCTGTTGCAATCCAGGAGCGACTTCTGACGCTAACACCTGTGGTCGAGCCTGCTTGCGCATCCTTGGATCTTTTCTTTCTTCCGGTTACCCGTCTCACTCTGTCGAGCTGAGGCCGCTTGGACAAGATCATTCACTTTAGGCAGGCTTTTGATACTTAATATTTACATGATCTTAACCCACTTAACTTATCAGCTTCTTAGATTATACATAACACATGGCTTTTCCCCTCATTGCATTTCTGCAATCATAGAATCTTCCAAATCTTGATTCTCCTTCTCAATACGAGCAAGTAATCTAGCCTTAATCAATTTCGATCTAGTTTTAATCTTTTGTTGAGAAGGTCCCTACCCGAGCCAATCCGACACAGTAGGCATTGAACCAATCGACTTATATATGTAAAAAGGTTGAGTGCATGCCCCGACCTTTACCCGAGGAGGTGCTCACAACATCAATATTGCTTATTGTGGTGTTTCTCAGGAATTGGCTAACTAAGATTTTGATGTTGGAGTGCTATTTTGCAATATTTTCAATAGCGGGTAGGTAACATCTATAACCTAAATGGAAACCAAGTGTTTCAACAAAATCCAATCATCATTTCACCCTTTGGAGTCATTTCTCTAACTTGGATGAGGCATTTAGTTCATGTCGCTATTCTTGAATGTTGGGAGAATGCCATGTAAGACCTTATTTCCTTGGCAAGGTTTACATTGAATCTTTTCAAAATCGTGATTCCAGTACTTATTCGGTATTGGGCGAGAACTATTATAATCTTACTCTCATCCACAAATTCAAATTTTATGGCGCTCATCATCGCTATTGCATTTGTTCTTTCCATTTTAGTTCATATGTATAGAACGATTAACAGTATGGAAGAGATTTTGGAAGCACATATTCTTCCATCAAAAACTAACTCTTCGTGAGTTAACGACGACTTATATTTGATAGAATTTGTTGTCCTTTCCTTAAGGAAAAGGCAATCAACTAATAAGGAAGGAACAAGCAATCAAATAGTAAGGCCTTACTCCTCTCTCGTCCACAAATATATGAAATAAATGGGAGGAAATACATAAAGAAAATGGGAGGAAAGATCTAAACTAATAAAAGTATTGAGGTGGAAAATGGCATAAAGTGGCGCATTGTAATTAATGCAAATGACTGTTTTGCTCGTGATTGTCCACTTCCTCGATGACCATTGTGTAATTATTTTTGGGCCACTAGACATGCTACTGAAAACTATCCAAATTTAATTTTAAAATGGGAAGCTTGCGTGTGACAGGGGACCACAAATATAATCAACTCTGAAACCTCCCCGAATGGTGAAAGTGCAAGTCCCACCATCAATGTGGTTACTTGAGGAGGAGTTAGGACTGGGTTTGATAATAGTAATGTAGTACTAGGGAATATTTAGAAGGTTGGCCCGGGTGTCTCTAAATTTCATGTTGTACAACATAAGGATTTCCTACGAGATGTTGTAGAAATGTTTAAGAATATGATTGCAATTTCTACTCCAAAAGTTGTGCAAAAGCCAACTTTATAAGTATCTTATATCACATTCTAGGTGAATAGTGCATGTGCATGAGATATTAGATTGTATGAAAGCTTTGTCGAGTGTTTATTTTCCTTTCATCAAGTTTCATTTGGTCAAGTCGAATTGGAGGAGAGGGTGCTTAATTCAAGTTTCATTTGGTCAAGTCTAATTGGAGGAGAGGGTGCTTAACCCTACATGATTTTGAATGAAAATCAATTGCTAAAACTCCACACTTCTCCCTCATTCATTTACTGATTGCTTGTCCCTCATTCATCTACTGATTGATGACCCATATAATTGTTGAGCATTTTTGGATTGTTTTACCATTTAGTATTAGAATGGTTTCCTTATAACAAATCAATGATTCCAAACAGGTAACCCTAAATCTAAATTTCAAATTTAGTGTCACTCTTTTAAATTATAAAATACTGACCCTAAATATGAAAAAGCATACATTACGGTGCAAATACAAATACTCAAGAAATTGAAGCATACATTTTTGTAGGTAAACCAGAAATTACTAGTTCCCAATGATTTAAACTTGCCTCTAAAAGGATGTCTTCTAATTAATGTATTGGGCACAACGAGCGTTGTCATTTTGTTCAAATTTGTCCCAATAATTAGCCTTCAAAGGTCTTATAGGTAGGTATGGTTGTAGATGGAAATATATACCTATATACTTATTTTAATGAATCCACTACATAGTAAATATAACAAGCAGAAATGAAGCATACATTTTTGTAGGTAAACCAAAATTGACTAGTTTTAGATTATTTAAACTTGCCTTGAAAATAATGGCTTATGATTAATGTATTGGGCAAGAGGAGCAATGCCCCTCTTGTCCCAATAACTGGCCTTCAAAGGTCTTATATGTAGATATGGTTGCAAATGCAAATTGATACTTATATACCTATTTTATTGAAGTCATTGCATAGTGAATATAACGAGCAGAGATATACCAACAAGACAATATTAGAAAAAATAATTATATAATTAGAGTGACCATAACCCCCCAAAAGCAACCAAACTCAACCAACACTTACAATTGGAGGTTGCTCAACTTAGAAACAATCCATTTGGTAGCTCCTTCCACGTTTTTCTTAAATTCAACCTAGTGCTCCTCTGGCAATTTAGTAGCAAGATTCTTTATGTATCACTTAATAAATATTGCCATAAACTTCTTCTTGTCAAAAGTAGGTTGTTCCTACAAAGAAAATATATTAAAGATTAGAAACACTAAATTCAAGATTGAGAAGGCCAAAAGTATATATATAGTACACAAATATGCCTCAACATTTTATTGCAACAAATTGTCCCAGCAAACCAACCTAAAGGTTGAAGGTATCAACTGCTCTTTGGATAACCCACTATTAAACAACATCAATAAAGTTAGAGATTAGGCCCATGCACAACACAGTTGTATAATTAAATGTCATAATTTTAAAAAGAACAAATAAGGCCAACCTTGAATCCACGGATAAATACAGTTGAATAGATACAACTTAATCTTCATATTTAAAGCCACAACTCAATCTTTATGTTTAAAGTTGAAGAGAGTTCATATTATGCAATGCATACCCACATGGCATGTTGCTAAGAAGCACATCAAAAATAAAAAAAATTCTCCACCAGTTGATCACAAGTACCCTGGTACCCATCCATGCAATCATCCTTGATGTTAATATTAATACCATTGAATGCACATTACTTTCCATGGTTGATGAATATTACTGTAATTTGCTTTACTTTGCATATTGCTCTGATTTATGATAAATCATTGTATGTAGGTTAACTGTAATGTGTTTTACTTCACATATTGCTTTGATTTATTATAAATAATTGTAGGGGAAGTAAGTTACCTTAACTGTAGCTCCAAGAGTTCCAGTATTTCCAACGCTCCAGCAAGACTTTCAACCCACAACTTCGGCCTGGTGATGTATTGTATACAAGCACAATTTTAGCACGATGATGTATTGTATACAAGCTCCAGTAGAGGGCGGTGGAGAAAGGTAGTAGAATGCTGTCAAAACTCACCGCATATAGAAATATGTCGCCATACATAGTTCAACAGTTGATATAATGCATCACCATAATGCATACACAAATTGATCACTAGATATAATACATCACCATAATGCATACACAAATCAATCACTAGATATAATGCATCGCATATAGAGCCTATTTAAAGATGTTAAAAGCATATTAAAGATGTCCGAAAGATAATTAAAGATGTCAGAAAGATGACAAAGATTCGGTTAGGGACCTAACCCCTCACGTAGGTAGAATAAAATATTCTGATGTAATAAAGGTCAATATTAATAAGGCCTAGCAATAAGGAAGAATAAGTCCAGTGTAAGAAGACCTAATAGAAGCTTCCACTTCTAGAAGGATCTTCCTCTAGATGGTTCTTTTGATAGACATATTTAGTATAAATAGAAGTCGAGGGTATGAGAACTTTTGTCTTGGATATTATTGTAATAGAGCTCTGCTATGTTGGAGGTTGCCCCCTCGAATAGGCAAGTGAACATTGCTCTTAGTAATCAAAGTGCTCTTTCTGGTGTTATTCTGGTATCATTTTGGTATTATTGTGGTGTTGTTTTGGTTATATTGTTGTTCATCTGCCATTTCTAGCTATTTATTTCTGTTCTGCATACTTTTTATATCTGAAATATTACAAGTGGTATCAGAGCACATTCCTCGATAGAAAATTGTGGGTTAATTTTTTTCAGGGTAGAGACATATTCTGACATCTTTAAGCTACAGAGATTTGTCGTTACGCGCATAAACTCGCGGTCGGGGATTCATACATGCAAGAAATACAAGTGGTACTTAAGTGCACATATGTTGGCCACCCTTGTAACCCCTGTTGGCACCCCTTCAAGTGGTAGCGCATCAGACAACACCTGTATACAGATCGACCTAGATTTCCTGAAGCCCTCCATAGATAAATCGATCAGCCGCCTGACTGCTATAGTGCCACCGAGAACATCACTCAGGAAGATACTCTCCAGTACTTGGGTAGTCGGGTAGTATGACTAAGGGCACGGTCTAACCTCCTTAGTTGGTGCCCTGAGATATTGGGCCGAGTACTACTGTTGGACCCCACACGTATATCAGAGAGCTATAACACAGGGAAAGCCCTTGTCTGTAGAACCCTTGAATACCTAACCTTTGGGGATGGAAACAAAAAACATAACAGACAAGATTTGTTGTCGCGCAACTATGTCTCCTGCATTCGAGTTGTCAAATTACTACACATTTCTTCCTGATTAAGCATTTGGGCATTTCATCACTGCAGTATTCTTCAGATCGGAGTATAACTCCGCAGGTGTAAAAAAAGAAGTATGGATCCTATTGGCACCATTATTTGAGACCTATTCCATTGGATTTCTCTCTTCACCCTTATTGCATTCATACCTATCATTTTTCAACAAATTTTTTGACCCCACCTGCCCCTTTTCGGTTCCCTCGTCATCATGGCCCATACCTGTAGCCAAGACTTGGAAGCTTGCTTCAATACCTTGCACTATAATTTCAAGACGACTCAGTGCCAATATTGCCACCATCAATAAAAACATCCATTCCGCCATCACTTCCTCAATCAAGGAACTCAAATAAGACCTCAAACAATACATTACTACCCAGCTTGAATCTGTCACTACGATGATCTGTACCAAACTACATATCATGCAAAGCCTCCCTTATCTGACCCACCTTTGCATACCGAAGGTGAAACTTCCTCTCGTTCCCATAATTTTCAGCCCCATTACTTTCAACGTGACCTATGCCTTCTGCGTGTGGATGTGACCAAATTTGATGGCTCAGATCCCATTGGATGGGTAACTCAAATGGAACATTATTTCTCTTTGTACGACATTACAAATGAGTTGGCCAAACTCTGGTATGGTGTTCTCCATCTAGATCAAGAACGTTGGCAATGGAGAAAAATTGCATGCCAAGGGTATGTTGCTTGGACAGACTTTGTGGAAGAGCTTTATGAATGCTTTGACATTGACACCAACCATTTAGGCCATTTGACAAAGTTGAAACAATCTGACACAGTGGAAGACTTTATAGCTGCTTTTGAGCGACTAGCTTTTCGTATAGAGGGCATGTCTGATGTTTTTTTTCCGAGAATGTTTTATCAGTGGCCTCAAGGATGATATTTGTGCCCATGTCCTCATGGCTCGACCTCAGAGTTGGGTGGAGGCTACTAAAAGAGCTAAGGAAGCACAATAGGTTGTCTCTTCTCAAAACCAGAAACCCTCCTTTATTCCTCACACTAAACCAGTAAATCCCACTCCTCCTTCTACTCCACTAAAGATCCAAAAATTGACCAGGGCCAAAATGGATGAACGTCAACTCAAAGGCCTTTGTTATAATTGTGATGATAAATATTTTCCGGGACACAAGTGTAAGGAACAAAAGCTTTTTATGGCCATCTCAGAGGATGTTTCGGAAGAGGATGTTGAGGCTCCCCTTGTGTCCGTGTCACCTAAACCCACTGACATAACCCCTCCCTCAAACCCTCTCGAAGTAGAACTGATCATTTCCCTAAATTCTCTCACTGGCTTCTTTGCTCCCCAAACCCTCAAGCTAATTGGTTACATCAAGCATAGGAAGGTCATCATTCTTGTTGATAGTGGAAGCACCCATAATTTTATTCATCGCCGCATTGCCCAAGAAACTAATTGTTATATCCGTGCAGTCAATAATTTCCGAATCATGATTGCCAATGGCGGGTCCATGAAATGTGGAGGGCGTTGTGAAAATGTGTGTCTCCAAATTGGTGACTACGATCTAAAATCTCATATGTTTACTATTGACATGGGCGGTTGTGACATTGTGTTGGGTGCAGAATGGCTAAGGACTTTGGGTCCCATTCTCATGGATTTTAAGGAATTAACCATGCAATTGGACGAGGAGGGCCAACAATATAAGTTCCAAGGCATCACCGTCGGTTCCCCAAATATCATTAGTTCCCATCGCATGGAAAAGCTTCTAAAAAAAGGTCATTCTGGCGTTATTGCCCAACTCCATTCCATACAAGCAACTGAGACACCCTCTGTGCCGCAGGACCTCCAATCCATCCTCTCTAAACATCAAGTGGTTGTTTCCACTCCCTGGGGACTCCCTCCTTTCCATGGTGTTCATGATCATTCCATTCCCCTTGTCCTAGGAAGCCTTCCTCCCAATATCCGTCACTATCGTCACCCCTTTTCCCAAAAAAATGAAATTGAGAAAATGGTTCAAGAACTGCTCAACGCAGATGTTATCCTCCCTAGTATGAGCCCCTACTCTTCTCCTGTGGTCATGGTCCTTAAGAAATAAGGCTCTTGGCACATGTGTCTTGACTTACGTGCCCTCAACAAACTCACCATTAAAGACAAATTTTCCATTCCTGTCATTGATGACCTCTTGGATGAATTGAGTGGCGCCTAGTTCTTTACTAAACTTGATCTTCGTTCTAGCTACCACTAGATCTGTATGAAAGAGGCAAACATTCCTAAGACTGCCTTTAGAACTCATGAGGGCCACTATGAGTTTTTGGTCATGCCCTTTGGCTTGTGTAATGCTCCCTCCACCTTCCAAAGCCTCATGAATCGTGTCTTCCATCCTTTTCCTTGTCATTTTGTCTTAGTTTTATTTGATGATATCCTCATCTATAGAAAAACCTGTACATACCATCTTGCTCATGTGGATCAAGTTCTCCATCTACTCTCTCAACACCAACTTTTCCTGAAACAATCTAAATGTGCTTTTGGTGCCTCGGAAGTCGAGTACTTGGGTCATCTTGTTGGCAAGGTCGGCATCAAGGTGGATCCTAAAAAGATTGAAGTTATGCAAGACTGGCCTCACCCAAAGACTCTCAAAATCTTGCATGGATTTTTGGGCTTAACAGGTTATAATCGCAAGTTTGTTAAGAATTATGGAAAGATTGCAACACCTCTCACTGCACTCCTTAAAAAGAATTCTTTCACTTGGACTCCAGCAGCTGCTCAGGGTTTTCAAACCTTGAAGATGGCCATGTACACCACTCCAGTCCTGGCCCTTCCTGATTTCACAAAGACCTTTGTCCTGGAATGTGATGCTTCAGGGAAAGGAATTGGCGTTGTCCTTATGCAAGAGGGTCAGCCTTTGGCCTTTACCATCAAACAATTATCTGAGTGAAATTTGGGCAAATCAATCTATGAAAAGGAAATGTTGGTTATTCTGCATGTCGTTGATCTTTGATGCCCTTATATATTGGGGTAACGCTTCCAAATTAAGACAGATCATCAAAGCCTCAAGTATTTTCTGGAACAACACATTTCCTCCCCAGAGCAACAAAAATGGGTGACTAAGCTCTTTGGATATGATTATGAGATCATTTAGAAGAAAGGCAAAGACAATGTGGTTGCGGATGAACTTTCCCAAAAATATGAAGATGAAGGGTCCCATTTTTGTCTCTCATTCGTTGTACCAGATTGACTCCAAGCTATTTGCCAGGAATGGCTACATGATCCCAAAAGTTTGCATCTGATACAACAATTGTAGTCCAATTCTTCAGTTTCCCCAGGGTACTCTTGGCTCCATGATGAGCTTTGATACAAAGGTTGTTTGTATTTAAGTAAACAGTCAAAACTTAAATCCATGGTACTTTTTGAGCTTCATGCTACACCCATAGCTGGGCACTCCGGGTTTACCAAAACCTATGACAGGGTCAAATGTTCTTTTTTCTGGGATGGTATGAAACAAGACATTCATAATTTTGTGGTTGAATGTGATGTTTGACAATGTAACAAGGGCGAAATAGTTAAATCTCCTGGCACACTACAACTGCTTCCGATTCCACCTGCTATTTGGTGGGATATCTCTATGGATTTTATTGTAGGCTTACCTAAATCAGGCAATAAATCAGTCATCATGGCGGTAGTTGATCATCTTTCCAAGTATGTTAATTCATGTTATCTTCAACACCCATTTACAACATCCACTGTGGCTCAACTTTTCATGGATCAAGTCTTCAAGCTGCATGGCATGCCGCATTCTATTGTTTTTGATTGCAACCAAACTTTCACCAACAATTTTTGGCAAGAACTGTTCAAGCTACAAGTCACCCAATTGCATCTCAGCACAACTTATCATCCCTAGACTGATGGTCAAACAGAAGTTGTCAACAAGTGTTTGGAAACATATTTGAGGTGTTTTGCCTCGGAAAGGCAAAATCAGTGGGCTCAATGGTTACCACTAGCTGAATGGTGGTACAACACTTTGTACCATACAAGTACCTGCATGACTCCTTTTGAAGCGGTATATGGATAAAATCCACGTTCAGTCCTCTCATATTTTCCAGGTGTCTCGAAGGTCCATGTGGTTGACCAAACGCTTACAGTTCAAGAGGCTATTCTCCATACCCTCAAAGAGAATTTGGTCATGGCCCAGAATCGCATGAAGCAACAAGCAGATCAAGGTCGCTCTGAACGTCAATTTTCCAAAGGGGATAAGGTGTTTCTTCGACTGCAACCTTACAAGCAAAATTCCCTCAAGGTTGACCATTGTCAGAAACTGGCGCCCAAATTTTATGGTCCTTATATCATTCTCAAGTGTGTGGGACAGGTGGCCTATCAGTTAGCTTTGCCCAGTCATTCTAAGCTCCATCATGTTTTTCATGTTTCCTGCTTAAAGAAGGTGATTGGAACTAAGTGCCAAACTCAAACCAACCTTCCCGAGTTGGATGAAGAAGGATCCATTTGGCTACAACCACAAGCAGTTTTGGACCAGTGTGAGCGTCGTCTGCGTCAGCGAACCATCAAGGAAGTGTTAGTCCAATGGAAATATATAACTCCAGTAGATGCCACTTGGGAACCAATTACCATTCTGCAACAATTTCCACATCTCAAGCCTTGAGGACAAGGTTATTTTTAAGGGGGAGGACATGTTAAGGACCTAACCCCTCACATAGGTAGAATAATATATTCTGATGTAATAAAGGTCAATATTAGTAAGGCTTAGAAATAAGGAAGAATAAGTCCAATGTAATAAGACCTAATAGAAGCTTCCGCTTCTAGAAGGATCTTCCTCTAGATGGTTCTTTTGATAGACATATTTAGTATAAATAAGAGTCGAGGGTATGAGAACTTTTGTCTTGGATATTATTGTAATAGAGCTCTGCTCTGCTGGAGGTTACCCCCTCGAAGAGGCAAGTGAACATTGTTCTCAGTAATCAAAGTGCTCTTTGGTATCATTTTGGTATTATTGTGGTGTTGTTCCGGTTATATTGTTGTTCATCTACCATTACTAGCTATTTGTTTTTGTTTTGCATACTTTTTTATATCTGGAATATTACAGATTCAATGAAGTTATAATTGTAGATTGAAAACTTAGGTTATAGGTTATATAACATTCTAAAGAATGCATCATAGATTCAATAAAGTTATAAAATGTTTATAATAGACTCAAAAGCTTAGTTTATCTATAAAATCTCAACAATAAGACATCCATCTTATTAGCCAATAGTGTTTCGATAAAATCAATTTAAATATGATAAAAAAATAACCATTTCTTTTTTCCTATGTACAAGTTTGGAAACGATGAAAACATTTTGCAGTCAAACATAAACTAATTGACAGGCAACGTTCTATCGAATGCTAGAGTCCCTGGCTTGCCTTCGGTAAGGACTAATAAAACTAACTTTTCCTTCAACTTTCCACAAAACTCCATTGTAAAGCTCCTTGCAAGGAAATGAATATGAGAGAAGCTCATCACCTATGAAAGCATAGTAAAAATTAGCTTATATACCCACAAAAATAAGCTTTTGAGAATCACCTACACCTACTAAACCTTTGTAGAGAACCCATGAAAAATATAACCAAAGAACAACTAATTTATTACACATTTCCTTCCACTACAAGGAAACGATTACGAAAGTAGCAAAACAGAAAAAGGAAGAAACCACTTACAAAACTAACATATGGGGTTTAGTGAGATGGGATACATGTTAATTTTATATCTATATGTAAAATAGAAGAAAATAATCAAGTGGCCATTACCAAGTGAGCTCATAGTGAAGAAAACAATCAAGTGGCTATTACCAACTGAGCTCATAGTACACAATGTGTAGAACGAGCATAACTAGAAATCATAGGGATTTTCACATTCAATTTCTTTGGAAATTGACAAAGCATTATCGTATTTATATTACCAGGGAGTTGTATAATGTCATAGAAAAACATGACCTAGCCATAATAATTATTTCTTTGTATACACAATATGAGTTGTTGGATCCATTTTCTAGTAATGGACTTGGTCTAGCTACCTTTGTTAATCACTGTCTAAGGTTTGTCTTACAATTGGTTGGTTGGTTGTGTAAAGGGGATGCTTTGAATGCATCATGGACATGTCCTACAGTGTTGTCACCACACCTTTTCTCCACATGCCTCCCAAAATATAAACAATTACCTAACATCCAGCTAATGTGTTGAAGAGTAAATTAAACACATCGAAGAGCTAGCAGATCTGGTGGAAGGGTAGCAGTAATTGCTCTCACAAACCTAGAGAATCATCAATTGCAGTGAGCACAATATGACATTTATAATAATTTTAAATACTGAATTTTCAAACTATTTGATCATACAAAGACACTAGAATATAAAAAAATCAACAACATGCATGGAAGACAAACCACTTGTAGTTTTTTCATCATCATGTTGATGCTTCAAATGACCATGTGATAGGTGAGATAATATTTGGCTTACTATCAAGCTTCACATATCGACTAGCTCTTTAATTAAAAGTGTTATAATAAAGGTACCAAGCTGCTCAATATTGAAGGAACCCTTTTCACTTTTCTCTTTGAAACCTTTAATATTATACTTGGAGCCCCTTTGCCTTTAAAGCTTATAACCGATTTGGGAAATTTAAACTTTTTCTTTAGAATACTCGAGCGTTGACCATCGATTACTTTGTGTTTGAATATAAATATTTTCATGCTTTCCAAATTTGTACATAGTAGAAAAGAAATAGTTGTTTTTTATTTATATAAATTGATTTTATCCAGAACACTATTGGCTAATAAGATCGATGTCTTATTATCAAGCTTTGATAGATAAGCTAACCTTTTTAGACTATTATAACTTCATTGAATCTACAATTCTTTTTTTTCTAATGTTACATAACCTAAGTTTTCAATCTATTATCACTTCATTCAATCTCCCTGCAATACCCCTAATTTGAACCCCAATTGTAAATGAAAATGTAAATGTACATATAGGTCGGTGAGTCATTGGCACCAAGTTTTGCTTCAATTTTGCACACAACTAAGTAGTGCATGAGGATCGTTTACCAAAAAAAGAGTGCACACCCGAGTAAGTGTGTGTGGATTGCACATCAAGGGAAGAGTGCACATATTCCATAGTTTTGTGCGCACGAGAGTAAGTGCGCGAGGATTACCTTGAAGTGAGCATCAGATCGAGTTATATGTATATGTATTTGAGGTCGGAGAGCTTGTGTGGTTATTGGGATGGTGATTCAGGATGCAAAAAGGCGATTGAACCTATATTTGTAAAATGTAATCACACTCAAATTATTAATAAAATTACATTGTTGCGCATAGATCCATCATAATAAAATAGATGGGGGCTAAACTCCACTAGGAAGGGGAAAAGGGGCGTAGGAGTTTATGAGAGGGGCTAAGCCAAAGGGGGCTTAAGTCCAAGAGAATATTTTATTAATATTTCTGAAAAGTATAATTTATGGATATTTATTTATCCTAAGTTCTCGAGGGATGGGAATGAGTCACCAGGTGGCTAAAGCTAATTTTGAAGGTGGCAAGTGTCCAGTTACGATCATGCCAATATATTTTTGAGCCTTGGTGCTTTTGGGGGTGATTCACTCATTTTTCTCCATCATTTGGACTATTTGAACGTGGGACTACCATTACATTACCTACAAAGAAAAGATTGGAAAGGGTTTTCCATCAAGTAACCAAAGATTTTGTTGTCGAAGAAGTGGGTTGTCAGGCTCGTGAGCATTCTCTCTAAGTGAGAGATTTGTTGTCGAAGAAGTGCGTTGTCAAGCCCGTGAGAATTCTTTCTAGGTGATATATTTTCTAGGAATTGTTCCCCGGTATGCTAGGCATTAGTTACAGGGCTCTGAGACTTCTCGTCCGACCTATTGTTGAAGCACTAGAAGGGAAGTGGGGACGCCAAGGTATTGTTGAGTAGAGAAGGATCACACGTCCTGGAGTGGGACAGACATGTGGGAAATGAGAGATTGTAGGCTAGTTGCAGCAGTTGGGCACCTTGGACTGAGAAATTCTACTAATTTTCAGACCTTAGCCTGGCATTAGGAATCCTTTTGCCCCGGTGGAGTTTAAGCCCCAACTCGGGGGTGACCTATTGCTGAAATTTTATGAGCAATAGAATCTATGGCTAG
>JASDQU010308840.1:87503-101563 GCA_032191745.1 Picea mariana
GATATTATTGTAATAGAGCTCTGCTCTGCTGGAGGTTACCCCCTCGAAGAGGCAAGTGAACATTGCTCTCAGTAATCAAAGTGCTCTTTCTGGTGTTATTCTAGTATCGTTTTGGTATTATTGTGGTGTTGTTCTAGTTATATTGTTGTTCATCTACCATTTCTAGCTATTTGTTTTTGTTTTGCATACTTTTTTATATCTGGAATATTACAGATTCAATGAAGTTATAATTGTAGATTGAAAACTTAGGTTATAGGTTATATAACATTCTAAAGAATGCATCATAGATTCAATAAAGTTATAAAATGTTTATAATAGACTCAAAATCTTAGTTTATCTATAAAATCTCAACAATAAGACATCCATCTTATTAGCCAATAGTGTTTCGATAAAATCAATTTAAATATGATAAAAAAATAACCATTTCTTTTTTCCTATGTACAAGTTTGGAAACGATGAAAATATTTTGCAGTCAAACATAAACTAATTGACGGTCAACATCCTATTGAATGCTAGAATCCGTGGCTTGCCTTCGGTAAGGACTAATAAAACTAACTTTTCCTTCAACTTTCCACAAAACTCCATTGTAAAGCTCCTTGCAAGGAAATGAATCTGAGAGAAGCTCATCACCTACGAAAGCATAGTGAAAATTAACTTATATACCCACAAAAATCAGCTTTTGAGAATCACCTACACCTACTAAACCTTTGTAGAGAACCCATGAAAAATATAACCAAAGAACAATTGATTTATTGCACATTTCCTTCCACTACAAGGAAACAATTACAAAAGTAGCAAAACAGAAAAAGGAAGAAACCACTTACAAAACTAACATATGGGGTTTAGTGAGATGGGATACACGTTAATTTTATATCTATACGTTAATTTTATATCTATATGTAAAATAGAAGAAAATAATCAAGTGGCCATTACCAAGTGAGCTCATAGTGAAGAAAACAATCAAGTGGCTATTATCAAGTGAGCTCATAGTACACAATGTGTAGAACGAGCATACCTAGAAATCATAGGGATTTTCACATTCAATTTCTTTGGAAATTGACAAAGCATTATCGTATTTATATTACCAGGGAGTTGTATAATGTCATAGAAAAACATGACCTAGCCATAATAATTATTTTTTTGTATACACAATATGAGTTGTTGGATCCATTTTCTGGTAATGGACTTGGTCTAGCTACCTTTGTTAATCATTGTCTAAGGTTTGTCTTACAATTGGTTGGTTGGTTTTGTAAAGGGGATGCTTTGAATGCATCATGGACATGTCCTACAGTGTTGTCACCACACCTTTTCTCCACATGCCTCCCAAAACATTAACAATTACCTAACATCCAACTAATGTGTTGAAGAGTAAATTAAACACCTCGAAGAGCTAGCAGATCTGGTGGAAGGGTAGTAGTAGTTTCTCTCACAAACCTAGAGAAGCATCAATAGCAGTGAGCACAATATGACATTTATAATAATTTTAAATACTAATTTTTCAAACTATTTGATCAT
The DNA here is from genome assembly GCA_032191745.1 of Picea mariana. Classification (NCBI taxonomy): domain Eukaryota; kingdom Viridiplantae; phylum Streptophyta; class Pinopsida; order Pinales; family Pinaceae; genus Picea; species Picea mariana. The sequence continues at coordinate 89,019 of JASDQU010308840.1, forward strand.
ACAAAGACACTAGAATATAAAAAAATCAACAACATGCATGGAAGACAAACCACTTGTAGTTTTTTCATCATCGTGTTGATGGTTCAAATGACCACGTGATAGGTGAGATAGTATTTGGCTTACTATCAAGCTTCACATATCGACCAGCTCTTTAATTAAAAGTGTTATAATAAAGGTACCAAGCTGCTCAATATTGAACGAACCCTTTTCACTTTTCTCTTTGAAACCTTTAATATTATACTTGGAGCACCCTTGCCTTTAAAGCTTATAACCGATTTGGGAAATTTAAACTTTTGCTTTAGAATACTCGAGCGTTGACCATCGATTACTTGGTGTTTGGATATAAATATTTTCATGCTTTCCAAATTTGTACATAGCAGAAAAGAAATAGTTGTTTTTTATTTATATAAATTGATTTTATCCATAACACTATTGGCTAATAAGATCGATGTCTTATTGTCAAGCTTTGATAGATAAGCTAACCTTTTTACACTATTATAACTTCATTGAATCTACAATTCTTTTTTTTTCTAATGTTACATAACCTAAGTTTTCAATCTATTATCACTTCATTCAATCTCCCTGCAATACCCCTAATCCGAACCCCAATTGTAAATGAAAATGTAAATGTACATATAGGTCGGTGAGTCATTGGCACCAAGTTTTGCTTCAATTTTGCACACAGCTAAGTAGTGCACGAGGATCGTTTACCAAAAAAAGAGAGCACACCTGAGTAAGTGTGTGTGGATTGCACATTAAGGGAAGAGTGCACACATTCCATAGTTTTGCACACACGAGAGTAAGTGCGCAAGGATTACCTTGAAGTGAGCATCAGATCGAGTTATATGTATATGTATTTGAGGTCGGAGAGCTTGTGTGGTTATTGGGATGGTGATTCGGGATGCAAAAAGGCGATTGAACGTATATTTGTAAAATGTAATCACACTCAAATTATTAATAAAATCACATTATTGCGCACAGATCCATCAGAATAAAATATATGGGGGCTAAACTCCACTAGGAAGGGGAAAAGGGGCATAGGAGTTTATGAGAGGGGCTAAGCCAAAGGGGGCTTAAGTCCAAGAGAATATTTTATTAATATTTCTGAAAAGTATAATTTATGGATATTTATTTATCCTAAGTTCTCGAGGGATGGGAACGAGTCACCAGGTGGCTAAAGCTAATTCTGAAGGTGGCAAGTGTCCAGTTACGATCATGCCAATATATTTTTGAGCCTTAGTTCTTTTGGGGGTGATTCACTCATTTTTCTCCATCATTTGGACTATTTGAACGTGGGACTGCCATTACATTACCTATAGAGAAAAGATTGGAAAGGGTTTTCCATCAAGTAACCAAATATTTTATTGTCGAAGAAGTGGGTTGTCAGGCTCGTGAGCATTCTCTCTAGGTGAGAGATTTGTTGTCGAAGAAGCACGTTGTCAGGCCTGTGAGCATTCTCTCTAGGTGATATATTTTCTAGGAATTGTTCCCTGGTATGCTAGGTATTAGTTACATGGCTCTGAGACTTCTTGTCCGACCTGTTGTTGAAGCCCTAGAAGGGAAGTGGGGAAGCCGAGGTACTATTGAGCAGAGAAGGAGCACACGTACTGGAGTGGGACATGCATGTGGGAAACGAGAGATTGTAGGATAGTTGCAGCAGTTGGGCACCTTGGACTAAGAAATTCTACTGATTTTTAGACCTTAGCCTGGCATTAGGAATCCTTTCACCATGGTGAAGTTTAAGCCCCAACTTGGGGGTAACCTATTGCTGAAAGTTTATGAGCAATAGAGTATATGGCTAGGAGGAACATCTGAGCTCTGCGCACAGTTGGTGACTCTTTATAAAAAAATAGGTGTCATTTATGTGCTTATCTAATTTATTGTGTGCTTATTTACCTATGTCTGATATGGGTTTATTTCTTGTATGATGTTGCATATGATCAATTGTTGTTATTATGTTTAATGTTGTTTTTACATGTAAAGCATGATGTTGTTATTCAATATTTGTTGTCGCACATGCAAAGTAGGAGAGTTATTAAGTATTCATGTTAGTTAATTTTGCAATAATGGTCATGAGTTTCTGAGGCGAGACTAGAATTGTCGTGCGTGCAGGGAAATAATCTGTGCACGCAAGAGGATGGATTTGTTGTGCGTGCATGGAAGCAGATCTGCGTGCTCAAGGAGAATTGAATTTGTGTGCGACGCCAAAATGGTTGCACGCGCAATAGTAACCATGTCCTCAGAGTGGTTAAATGCGTAGTAATATTCGTGTCCTCTCTTCGATTGTGAGCACAATTGTATTATATGTTAATTCCGTTGTTATAACTAGTGTCTGAAGAGGAAAATTTGTATGGCGCGTTCTAGCTTGGGATTGTGTGTATTACCTCATGTGTTTCTGCACAAATTAAAGTTATAGTGTAGAGTCTGCGCACTAGATTTTTGGAGCGACATTGCTCAGTAGTAGGATGGGGAGAAATATTTAGGGAGTTTGCAGTAGTGGAGACGTTACAAGGTGGTACAAGGACTCAACTAGGAGGCTGGGTACATTAGAGATTGGTATCAAAGAATTTTGTAAGTGTTGGCAATGGGGAATGTTACATATTGGTATCAGAGCTCTAGTTTCAACACTAAGTCTGCATGGGCTGAGTATCTACTTAAGAAAAAATTCATACTGGTAAGTGGTCGAATTTGGAATTACAACATGACCATGGTGTGCATAAAATAAGAATGTGCAAGTGTGCGCACTAAATTTTGACATTGCAGGTTGCGGCACTGAAAATGCGCATAAAACAATGGTGTGCGTTTGTGTGCACTAAAATTTGGGGTTGTGCGGAGCAAAACTTGTGGTGCATGTGCAATATCAATATGCAGTATATATGTTAAATATTGACATCGCACATTGGTACATGTTGAATACCAGTGCACGCACGGGCTTTAGAAAGAAGAAAGAAAGAGTAAAAGGATATTTTGGTGAATTCCAAATGACCATAATTTACTGCACATGACTCAAAAATGCGCAAGGTAGCAACCAATGGGAAAGTTTTGGACAAAGGAGTCCAATTATTCACCCATAAATTTTGAATTGGGACATTAAAATCATCCAAGAAATCAGAAGAAAGGATTCTGACAAAATTGTGCAGAGTTTTCATGAAGTTGTCGCATGAATTTGTCTAACAAATCTTATTGCTTACACATTTTGTTGAATTAACAACGATTAGATCATGACAAAATCAACGCAGAGAGTCAAAACCATGGAAGATGCACAGAGAAATTACAACCACGATGATGAATTCGGGGGTTTGTATATCGATATGGGTATAGATAGTACAAAATCCAATGAGCAGAGAGAAGGCAAGGAGGGGTGCATAAACTTGGTAGAAACCATAAAGGAACTGCAAGAAGATGTCCAAATCTATAAAGATGATAATGAGAGGCTTATAAAAACCAAGGAGTAGCAAGATGGCTTCAATACAAAGTTGATGCAAAGCTTGGACAAAATAGAAAAGAAAATGGATAAGGAGACAGAGTCAAGCAAGTCAAGGAGTCACAGGGCTCATGGTAAAAGAAGAGAAACAAGAAGTGTTGATAGGAATCATCACCACTCACCAAAGCATTCATTTAGTAAAGAAAACAATAGTTCAAGTCCATATCCTATCATAAAGCATAAGAGAAGGACTGGGTTGGACGAGCTACAGGGAAAAATGAACAAGATCAATCCTCCTACCTTTAATGGTGAGCACAAGAAGGATGAAGATATGGAGACCTGGGTGTTGGGCATGAGGAAGTACTTCCAACTGCATAATTTCTCTATGGGGGCAGAAGGGAGAATTACCATCTATCAACTAAAGGGAAAAACATCATTGTGGTGGGATCAGTTTGTGCAAGTGCAAAACATTTATGAGAAGAAGGTTACTTGGAGAGAGTTTAAAAGGTATTTTTAAAAGAAATACTTAACCAAGCGATACTATGATAGGAAAATGAAGGAGTTCTTTGAACTCAAGCTTGGGAGTATGAAAATAGATGAGTATGAAAGAAGATTCTTAGAGCTTCTAAAATCTGTTGCATTCATCAAGGATGAGTAAGTTAAAATTCAAAGGTACATGAGTGGGCTTCCATCATTTATCAATGACAAGATATAATATGATGACCCCAAGACATTGAAGGAAACCATAAGGTGAGTTAAATGTCTCTATAATCAACAAAGGGGAAGACCGACTTTCCAAAAGGCTTGGGAAGATAAGAAGAAAAGCAAGATGGAAGAAGGGGACTAAGTCACCATTTTTCAAAAATAATTATCAAGGACAACCAACTCCCAAGGAGCCCAGAATTACTGAGACAATGGGGAAAAGACCAAGGCAACCACCTATATAATGTTGGGGTTGTGGGGGAGACCACATGTACAAAGATTGCCCTCACAAAGGTGAAAAAATGAAGATTGTTCATAATGTACAACAAGTTGCAACAATTGAAGACATGGGCATGAATGTACCAAGGATTTATGCAGCCCTGGATAACAAGAAAACTAAGTTTCAGTTGCACGTGATTGAAGTGGAAGGTAAGATTAATGACCAACCCATTGTTATTTTAATAGATTAAGGAGCTAGTCACAATTATCTAGATCCTACGATGGTGGAAAGATTCCAATTACCAAGAAGCAAGCTTGGAAAACCTTGGTTGGTGCAGTTAACTATAGGGGAAAAAAGGAAAATTAATGAGATAGTTAAGGCATGTCCAATGGATATGAAAGGGCTAAGCACAAAAGCTTATTTGAATATCATACCTTTGGGCTCTTATGATTGTCTCATTAGTATGGATTGGTTGGACCGACATCATGTTGTTCTAGACTATTACAATAAGGCATTTACTTGCTTGGATGAGGAAAGAAACTTAAGAGAAGTTCAAGGCATTCCAAGAATTGTAACTATCAGAGAAGTTTCATCCTTGCAATTGAATAAAAGCTACTAGAAAGGATGTCAAGTATTTTCAGTGCACATGGAGGAGGCACCTAAGGATAAAGTGCCAAATGTTGAAGACTACACAATACCAAAAGAATTTGCAGATGTCTTCAAAGAAATACCGAGGTTTCCATCGAAAATAGATATTGTTTTCTCTATAAATCGGATGCCTCGAGCAGCCCCCATATCCAAGACTCCTTATAGGATGAATACACTAGAGCTGAAAGAATTGCAGATGCAACTTGAAGAGCTTCTGAAGAAGGGGTATATATGCCCAAGTGTGTCACCTTGGGGTGCCCTAATATTGTTTGTGAAGAAGAAGGATGGTACATTGAGGCTTTGTAATGACTTCAGGTAGTTGAAAAAAGTAACAATAAAGAATAAGTATCCTTTGCCAAGGATAGATGACCTCTTTGACCAGCAGAGGGGCGTGCAAATATTTTCAAAGATTGATCTCAGATTTGGATATCACCAAGTGAGAATTAAAGAAGAAGACATGAAAAAGACTTCCTTCATAACAAGGCATGGCCATTACAAGTTCACGGTGCTGCCAATTGGGTTATCAAATGCACCAACTGTCTTTATGTGTTAAATGAATGGAATTTTCAGAAATTAATTAGATAAGTTTTCCATTGAATTTTTGGATGACATACTTATTTACTCAAAGTTTGGAGAAGAACATGAGCAACACTTGAGGATGGTGCTGCAACTATTGAGAGAACATCAGTTGTATGTAAAGTTGAGCAAACGCTCCTTCCACTAGAGGTAGATTCATTACTTGGGTCATATCATTTCAGAGGAAGGGATAGTTGTGGACCCAGAGAAGATAAAATCCATCGAAGGATGGCCAACACCAAGGAATGTCATAGAGGTGAGATCCTTCACGAGACTCGCAGGTTACTACAAAAGATTCATTAAGGGCTTCTCAAAGATTGCATACCCAATTACATCCTCTCAAAAGAAAGGTCTGCGATTTGAATGGACTCTGAATTGTGTTAGGAGTTTTCAACACTTGAAGAGTTTATTGACCAGTGCACCGATATGAAGGATTGTTGATCCAGATGAAGACTTTGTTGTGTGCACTGATGCATGCAAGGAAGTGCTCGGTGGAGTCCTTAGTCAGAATGGGCATGTGGTGTGCTATGAATCAATGAAATTAAAAGAGCATGAAAGACACTATGCTACTCATGATTTGGAATTGGAAGCTATAGTGCATGCCTTGAAGATGTGGAGGCACTACCTCATGGGAAAAATATTTGAGTCGAGGAAAAACCACAATGGTCTGAAATATTTGTTTGGACAACCAACTCTAAATGCCAGGAAAAGCAGGTGGTTAGAATTCCTCGGTGAGTATGACTTTGATATAAATCATATCAAGGGTAAAGAGAACAAGGTGGTTGATGCACTCAACAAGAGAGTGCATGAGATGCATGCTACAACCATTAGCAGGCACAAATTAGATTTGAAAGACAAAAGTTTAGAGGCTGAAAAATTAGATCAACATTATGTGAAAATAAAAACAATTCTACAACAAGGCATTTTGCAGCAGAAAATTGAATATTTTGAGTTAAAAGAGATGAATTCCTCATGTATAGGGGCAACGTTTATGTACCAGATTCTCAGGAGTTGAAAAATATGCTATTAAAATAAATGCACAATGTGCCTTATGGTGGGCACCCATGCTACTAAAAGACAATTTCAATTGTCGATAAACAATACTATTGGCCAAGTATGAAGAAAGAAGTGGTTGATTTTGTAGCCAAGTGTTTGAAATGTCATAAAGTAAAGGCTGAGCACAAACACCCAGTTGGTTTGCTACAACCTTTGACCATTCCTGAGTGGAAATGGGAAGCTGTAACCATGGATTTCATTACTAAGCTGCCTAGGACTGCTAAGCAACATGATTATATTATGGTAGTTGTGGACAATCGTACTAAAGTTTCCCATTTTATTCCAGTGAAGTCAATGCACAAGGCAACCAACATTGTTGTTGATATATACATGTGGGAAATTGCTAGGCTGCATGGTGTACTTAAGACAATTGTGTCTGACAGAGATCCCAAGTTCACATCAAAATTTTGGAAGGGATTATTTAAAGTATTTGGGACAAATCTAAATTTTAGCACAACCTATCATCCAAAGTCAAATGGGCAAACATAAAGGGTAAATCAAGTTGTTGTGTTGGTATTGTCACTTGGGTGAGCAAAAACACAACACTTGCATGTTTAGATAAGCCTGCTAAACAAACATAAGTTTGTGAGTTGGTTAGACAAACCAAATACACATGAAAACAAAGAAATACAACTAAAAACAACTAAGAAATAAATGTTAGAGAAGCTTGAGAAACTAGAACCATGAAAGTAAAAAAATTACCAACATATTGCTACAAATGGATCAATAGATTGATAGGCAAAACACCGTAGAGAAAGGAAAGGACTTATGAGTCCCCTTTTCCTCCTTGGGAAAGCTCTTGAGTTCCCTAATTGAGATTTCTTCTCTTTATACAATGGAAGAAATGACAAATGGTGAAGAAATACAATGCCTATTCCCTCAAGAGGTGAGTGGAATGGCCTATTGCAATGGTGCTTGAAGGCTTCAAAGAGAAAAGAGGATTCTCAAAGAAAAATTCTTGCAGCATAACAATACCTTGAAGATCTTATTTTCTTAGCACATCCATGGCTCTTATTTATAACATCCATTCATGGAAAAATGTAATTTGTTCATAGTGTGAACAAGGGGCCTTTTAGGGCACCCTCTAGCCCTTGACTATACTCTAAGCTGGATTTCTCTTGGATATGAGTGTCAAAACGTGCTGGGGGTCAGATTAGAAGTGGTTAAGGGGCTGACAAGATCCATAAATGCGTCATTCATAGAAGTGCATGAATTTTCTCGTAGATAGTCACATATTTTGTGCATAGTGCGCGCTAAGGCATGTGTTAGCCTGTGCACTGTGCATTATGCGCACTGTGCACGTGCTTCCTTTGGTGAATTTGCGTGCTTTGATTTTTGACCCAATTATATAGTTTTTTGCCTTTTGATGGATTTTGGTGCTGTAGGTGGACTAATTGTTGCTGGCATTGATGTTTTTCTTCAACCATTGTGTGCAATGTTGCGGACAATTTTTCAGTGATAACATATGCTCCCTGATGTGTGAGGTTAGGAGCATATGTATGACCGAAATACATTAATTTTTCTTTTGCTGAGAGTACCATTGTAAGGAAGCGTGAAGAGAGGAACTGCAAGAGTGATCCACCAGAGAGAGAGGGAAAATTGTGGGACAAAAACCTTTCTCTAAAGAGAAAAAAGGAAATTTGTGTACAAACGAGGTGGGCATGCCCCATGCTCGTGTCATGAAACCAAAATGTGAGACTGTAACTGAAGATGTATGTTGATGTAGATAACTGAAATTCCCTCGGGGGCGGTTGATAACAACAGATGACAATTTTGAATGGTGAATAATCTCTAAAGTGAGGCAAGGACGACTGTAAGAATAGTCGATAACTCGTAGGCGTTGATGGCCTAACAAATTCAGAGGTATTGAGATGGTATGAAACAACTGCAATAGTCGCATAGTAAGACCCACCGTAACATGGGAGTTTGTTGAAGTCGAATGTTATGGGGATCAACGGAATCAAAAAGCAATGATGATTCTCTCTGTGTCGTCCGAGACTCCTCATTGAAAGGGTAATGAGAGTCAAGATATTGTCGCCCTTCTAGAAACTGTGTTGATGTCGACATGAAGGGAGACATGACTCCAAGAAGAAAAGTGCTTCATAAAATCCACTGACTAATAGGTGATATCAAGTACTCACGGGTAAAATGAATAAAGTCAAGATGTTGTGGGACTCAAGACTGCCCTTGGTTGGGGTGTTGAAGGATGATTGGAAACAACCGTAAAATTGGATCTAGCGTCAGGGGGACGACTAGATATGGGGTTGAATTGTGACAGAGGATAACAAAGTGGGCAAACTCAAAGATCATGGGTACATGGGCTTGGGATACTCGGGGTTTGTTAACGATGTCAATGTGAAGAAAAGGTGGATTCCCCAACCAAGGGCGACATGGGTTGCTTTGTCGGGTAAAAAAGAAGGCCATCAAGGATGACGACGAAAAAGCTATGTATATGTTGAAAACAAAGGCTTTTTACAATTAGCAAAGAAATAAAGAATAATTTGGGTTGAGTATACAAATACAAAAACGGGTGCTCTAGTGAAAGATGGCTTGGCTCGTGTACAACACAAGTTGTGAAAGAGAATTGGTGGAGGGTGGGGGTCCCATGGGTGGGTTTTTGTATTAGGTAAATGGATGGAGGACAATCTGCATATGGGAAAACTAAGGGTGGATGAGATGGAGGACTAATGAAACTACGGAGATGCAGTCAATAGAACCGAGATGATATGACCTGGGAGTCCATTGGGAAGGTTAGCAATATGATGAGAAGAATTATGGGGTTCATTCTCGGAAGTGCATAAGACTATCGGGACTCCCATCCCTAGGGGGTGAAATCAGTATGAGTGTCAAGTTGCCAAGGGGAACTATGAATGGGACAACTCATGTGGGGGAGAGTGCTACCGGTTGACAGTACCCAAATGTGGCAGAGGTAAAGGTACTGTAGAGCCGGATGTAAGGACCCTAAAGGTAAATTTCTGAGGGTGTGACTGGGATATACAATTGATTTATAGAGGGAATAATTACATGCCAGTGTCAAACATATACCTGAAGGGGCTGTAAGCTTGTGGAACAAGTACCTGCACACATGAAAACCAAATACTTGACGTGAACAATATCTTATGATAAAGAACATATAACAGTTATTTGTTAAAATTGAAAGTGAGCATGCGTACCTGAATGTGACGTGAGAAAAATGCTCCTCGGGGGCCAAGTGCAGATGATGACCCGAGGAATGTGAATGTGTAGATGGCGGGATCAGGATCCCATGGCTAAGAACGGATCAGAAAACAGAGGCTTTGGGCTCCTATAACAGGGTGTGGAAGTTGGGCAAAAGGGGATATATATGGCTGGTGGGCCCAAAATTCCACGTCATTTGTACATGTCACTGTTGTTGAGCTGACAACATAGTTGGGAGGATATTTCAAGATTGCGGGAGTGTGAGGCTATCGATCCGGGAGTGGTGAGAGACAGGTTAGTGGTCCTACCATCATGCACCTTGTGAATTTCCTAGTTTGTAGGTAGGGGTCGTACGGAGGAAAAGGAGGAATACCCACACATATGTGAGCGGGTATAACCCCATTTCCCTCACATAATGTGCAGTTGTGCTTGACACAACCGCACATGTGGGCGCGAGGGTGGGACAGATAGGCACGCATGAGATGCATGCCTGTCTGACTGATAGTTGTGCACTCATGCACGGTCGTTTCTCAGAGAGTTGTGCATGAGTGCCCATCTGTACTAAGAATAGGTGCACGCATGTGCGCACCTGTTTGAGGGAAAGTCTCGCACTGTGGGAAGTATAAGGGTTTGTGATTTTTTGATATTTTTATGCTTTTTGATGGATGATGAGGCTGATCAAATTTTTATGTATGGATGCAGGTGATCAACATAGTATATAGCATGATGTCTGTCCACTGGAGAGAGTGTGACTGGGACAGGTTACGAGAGGCGTTGAGGGAGCAGTCGGGCGTGCAGAGACACTTGGCAGCCTACGGGTTGCTCAAGTTCTTTGACTGCCCTTTGATACGATTGCAGGAGTTCATGCTACAATACTTGATTGGGATGTGGAGCACTGATCTATAGTGATTCATAGTGAGGTGGGAGCAACTGAAATTATCTGCTATAGAGGATGTGTACTTCTTGATGGGACTCCTCTTCTGTGGGAGAGTACTAATCGTCGATCCCCATCTGCCTGGGGAGGATCGGGTGGAGACCATGGCGGCTCGCCATTGTACTGGACTGAAGCCTATGTCAGGTTTGGTCATCTGCATTGAGGCCATTGATGACCTCTTAACTGAGTGTATTGCAGCGATGGTGGTGAGGATCTATGGATCCTTGGGTACTCAGAGGATCCCTAGTGGTCAACTGAGGGTAGTGGAGCAAGTCCTGGATGGGGACTTGTATGCATAGGGTGTGCTTATGCACACCAAGATGATGGGGCAACTGAACCGGTGTCGGCGAGTCGACTTCTATGACTTTGTTTTCGGGTCTGTTCTGGTGGCCTTGTTCTTAGAGAGGGTGCCTTTGTTGCACCCGAGGATCCTACTAGAGTCAACGGGGTGACGAGAGTTGCGACTTATGCGGTGGGCCCACGTGTTGGCCCAACATGGAGGTGGGGAGGGTGGCCACTATTTCACAACCATGGTGGCTCAAGTGTGTTGCCAGATTCCATAGGTTATCCTGAGATATCCATACACGGGTATGGACTATCTACATGATCCAGACATGGTGTTGCCTCTTGGGGAGGACTGGGACCAACGAGGTATGTGTTGTAGTTTTATGTTTTGTGATTTTGATAGATATCATTTATGATATATGTTTATGGATGTTGACACTATCTTTGGTGTTGTTTTGTGGATGTGGGGCCCTGAGGACGAGAGGTAGAGGTTGTCGGGTAGCCAGCTTGCCGGGGGCCAGCTCGACAGGTGCCTATAGAGCCGAGGGTTGGATAGAGGCGACAGCGAGATGACGCTGGTGCTGGACCAACGAGAGAGCCACAGGGAGATGTCAGGGTCATGCTGGAGGATCTACATAGATGTTTCAAGCGGGTTCTATAGGGTGTGCTTGAGGGCATGTGGGCCCACATCTAGAATGAGGAGGTCTTGGACCAATGCGTGGGGGTGCTGACAGAGTGGCAGACCCTGTTAGAAAACAGGGCCGTGGAGCAATAAAATAAAACAAATGTGGAATCAAAACATAGAAGATACACAATACAATAGAGACACAGATTTACGTGGTTCACCCAGTGTTGGCTACGTCCACCAGAGAAATTGCCAGGTCCTTCCTTTATTATTATCCAGCATATGAAGGGATACAAACTACAACAAACCCGCTGTAACTTCCTCTTCTTTATCTCACAGTCTCCTATCTTAGAATACAATATTTTCCATCAACCATAGCCGCAATACAATTCCCTCATAAAAGAGAGTTACCTTCTAGGGCAAAAAAACCCTAACATAATCTCTATCGTTAAATCTGTGACCTTATAATGAACGGTCCAGATTTACAATGAAATTACAATATACATTTACAAGGCAATTTTTCCTTCGACGGCTTTGCCCCTGAACCCCCCAGACCCCGCAGAGGGGGTACCCCCCCTTTGCACTCCCCCGCATGGAAGAGTGTACATACTTCTGGGGTGTAAATACTTCATGGGGTATAAACATGGCTGAAAGTAAAAGACCTCTAAACCAAGAAGATAATCAGGCTCCACAACCAACAACCTCCCACTTGGAGACTTATCTCAACAACTCCACCGTTGCTGTATATGCTGGACTCTGAACCTTCTTGGACCTGGCAAATTTCTCATCTTCATCTTCATTCTTGAAGACCAACTGAAACTGAGCAAGAACTCAATTTTTCCCTGGTTACTCCCTTTGTTAACATGTTTGCAGGATTCTGGCTAGTGTGTATCTTTTC
>JASDQU010308840.1:101613-117372 GCA_032191745.1 Picea mariana
AGAGTTATTAAGTATTCATGTTAGTTAATTTTGCAATAATGGTCATGAGTTTCTGAGGCGAGACTAGAATTGTTGTGTGTGCAGGGAAATAATCTGTGCATGCAAGAGGATGGATTTGTTGTGCGTGCATGGAATCAGATTCACGTGCTCAAGGAGAATTTATTTGCGTGTGACGCCAGAATGGTTGCACGCGCAATAGTAACCATGTCCTCAGAGTGGTTAAATGAGTAGTAATATTCGTATCCTCTCTTCGATTGTGAGTACAATTGTATTATGTGTTAATTCCTTTGTTATAACTAGTGTCTGAAGAGAAAAATTTGTATGATGCGATCTAGCTTGGGATTGTGTGCATTACCTCACGTGTTTATGCACAAATTAAAGTTATAGTGTAGAGTCTGTGCACTAGATTTTTGGAGCGGCATTGCTCAGTAGTAAGATGGGGAGACGTATTTAGGGAGTTTGCAGTAGTGGAGACGTTACAAGGTGGTACAGGGACTCAACTGGGAGGCTAGGTACATCAGAGATTGGTATCAAAGAATTTTGTAAGTGTTGGTAACGGGGAATGTTACAGATTGGTATCAAAGCTCCAGTTTCAACACCAAGTCTGCATGGGCTGAGTATCTACTTAAGGAAAAATTCAGACTGGTAAGTGGTTGAATTTGGAATTATAACATGACCGTGGTGTGCATAAAATAAGAATGTGCAAGTGTGCGCAATAAATTTTGACATTGCAGGTTGTGGCACTGAAAATGCGCATAAAACAATGGTGTGCAGGTGTGTGCACTAAAATTTGGGGTTGTGTGGAGCAAAACTTGTGGTGCATGTGCAATATCAATATGCATTATATATGTTAAATATTGACATCGCACATTGGTACATGTTGAATACCAGTGCGTGCACGGGCTTTTGAAAGAAGAAAGAAAGAGTAAAAGGATATTTGGGTGAATTCCAAATGACCAAAATTTACTGCATATGACTCAAAATTGCGCAAGGTAGCAACCAATAGAAAGTTTTGGACAAAGGAGTCCAATTATTCACCCATAAATTTTGAATTGGGACGTTAAAATCATCCAAGAAATCAGAAGAAAGGATTCTGAAAAAATTGTGCAGAGTTTTCATGAAGTTGTTGCATGAATTTGTCTAACAAATCTTATTGCTTGCACATTTTGTTGAATTAACAATGATTAGATCATGACAAAATCAACGCAAAGAGTCAAAACCATGGAAGATGCACAGAGAAATTACAACCATGATGATGAATTCGGGGGTTTGTATATCGGTATGGGTATAGATAGTACAAAATCCAATGAGCAGAGAGAAGGCAAGGAGAGGTGCATAAACTTGGTAGAAACCATAAAGGAATTGCAAAAAGATGTCCAAAGCTATAAAGATGATAATGAGAGGCTTATAAAAACCAAGGAGTAGCAAGATGGCTTCAATATAAAGTTGATGCAAAGCTTGGACAAAATAGGAAAGAAAATGGATAAGGAGACATAGTCAAGCAAGTTAAGGAGTCACTGGTCTCATGGTAAAAGAAGAGAAACAAGAAGTGTTGATAGGAATCATCACCACTCACCAAAGCATTCATTTAGTAAAGCACACAGTAGCTCAAGTCCATCTCCTATCATAAAGCATAAGAGAAGGACTGGTTGGACGAGCTACAGGGAAAAATGAACAAGATCAAGCCTCCTACCTTTGATGACGAGCACAAGAAGGATGAAGATATGGAGACCTGGCTGTTGGGCATGAGGAAGTACTTCCAACTGCATAATTTCTCTATGAAGGCAGAAGGGAGAATTACCATCTATCAACTAAAGGGAAAAACATCAATGTGGTGGGATCAGTTTGTGCAAGTGCAAAACATTTATGAGAAGAAGGTTACTTGGAGGGAGTTTAAAAGGTATTTTTAAAAGAAATACTTAACCAAGCGATACTATGATAGGAAGATGAAGGAGTTCTTTGAACTCAAGCTTGGGAGTATGACAATAGATGAGTATGAAAGAAGATTGTTAGAGCTACTGAAATCTGTTGCATTCATCAAGGATGAGTAAGTTAAAATTCAGAGGTACATGAGTGGGATGCCATCATTTATCAATGACAAGATATAATATGGTGACCCCAAGACATTGAAGGAAACCATAAGGTGAGCTAAATGTCTCTATAATCAACAAAGGGGTAGACCGACTTTCTAAAAGGCTTGGGAAAATAAGAAGAAAAGCAAGATAGAACAAAGGAAGAAGGGGACTAAGCCACCATTTTTCAAAAATAATTATCAAGGACAACCAACTCCCAAGGAGCCCAAAATCTCTAAGACAATGGGGAAAAGACCAAGGCAACCACCTATATAATGTTGGGGTTGTGGGGAAGACCACATGTACAAAGATTGCCCTCACAAAGGTGAAAAAATGAAGATTTTTCAGAATGTACAACAAGTTGCGACAATTGAAGACATGGGCATGAATTTACCAAGGATCTATGCAACCCTGGATAACAAGAAAACTAAGTTTTAGTCGCATGTGATTGAAGTGGAAGGTAAGATTAATGACCAACCCATTGTTATTTTAATTGATTAAGGAGCTAGTCATAATTATCTAGATCCTAAGATGGTGGAAAGATTCCAATTACCAAGAAGCAAGCTTGGAAAACCTTGGCTGGTGCAGTTAACTATAGGGGAAAAAAGGAAAATTAATGAGATGGTTAAGGCATGTCCAATGGATATGAAAGGGCTAAGCACAAAAGCTGATTTGAATATCATACCTTTGGGCTCTTATGATTGTCTCATTAGTATGGATTGGTTGGACCGACATCATGTTGTTCTAAACTGTTACAATAAGGCATTTACTTGCTTGGATGAGGAACGAAACTTAAGAGAAGTTCAAGGCATTCCAAGAATTGTAACTATCAGAGAAGTTTCATCCTTGCAATTGAATAAAAGCTATAGGAAAGGATGTCAAGTATTTGCAACGCACATAGAGGAGGCACCTAAGGATAAAGTGCCAAATGTTGAAGACTACACAATACCAAAAGAATTTGCAGATGGCTTCAAAGAAATACTGGGGTTTCCACCGAAAAGAGATATTGTTTTCTCTATAAATCGGATGCCTCGAGAAGCCCTCGTATCCAAGACTCCTTATAGGATGAATACACTAGAGCTGAAAGAATTGCAGATGCAACTTGAAGAGCTTCTGAAGAAGGGGTATATACGCCCAAGTGTGTCACCTTGGGGTGCCCCAGTATTGTTTGTGAAGAAGAAGGATGGTACGTTGAGGCTTTGTAATGACTTTAGGCAGTTGAAAAAAGTAACAATAAAGAACAAGTATCCTTTGCCAAGGATAGATGATCTCTTTGACCAGCAGAGGGGCGTGCAAATATTTTCAAAGATTGATCTCAGATTTGGATATCACCAAGTGAGAATTAAAGAAGAAGACATAAAAAAGACTTCCTTCATAACAAGGTATGGCCATTACTAGTTCAAGGTGGTGCCAATTGGGTTATGAAATGCACCAGTTGTCTTTATGTGTTAAATGAATGGAATTTTCAGAAATTACTTAGATAAGTTTTCCATTGAATTTTTGGATGACATACTTATTTACTCAAAGTTTGGAGAAGAACATGAACAACACTTGAGGATGGTGCTGCAACTATTGAGAGAACATCAGTTGTATGTAAAGTTGAGCAAGTGCTCCTTCCACCAGAGGCAGATTCATTACTTGGGTCATATCATTTCAGAGGAAGGGATAGTTGTGGACCCAGAGAAGATAAAATCCATTGAAGGATGGCCAACACCAAGGAATGTCATAGAGGTGAGATCGTTCACGAGACTCGCAGGTTACTACAGAAGATTCATTAAGGGCTTCTCAAAGATTGTATACCCAATTACATCCTCTCAAAAGAAATGTGCGTGATTTGAATGGACTCTGAATTGTGTTAGGATTTTTCAACACTTGAATAGTTTATTGACCAGTGCACTGATACGAAGGATTGTTGATCCAGATGAAGACTTCATTGTGTGCACTGATGCATGCAAGGAAGGGCTTGGTGGAGTCCTTAGTCAGAATGGGCATGTGGTGTGCTATGAATCAAGGAAATTAAAAGAGCATGAAAGACACTATGCTACTCATGATTTGGAATTGGAAGCCATAGTGCATGCCTTGAAGATGTGGAGGCACTACCTCATGGGAAAAATATTTGAGTTGAGGACAAACCACAATGGTTTGAAATATTTGTTTGGACAACCAACTCAAAATTCCAGGAAAAGTAGGTGGTTAGAATTCCTCGGTGAGTATAACTTTGATATAAAGCATATCAAGGGTAAAGAGAACAAGGTGGTTGATGCACTCAACAAGAGAGTGCATGAGATGCATGCTACAACCATTAGCAGGCACAAATCAGATTTGAAAGACAAAAGTTTAGAGGCTGCAAAATTAGATCAACACTATGTGGAAATAAAGACAATGCTACAACAAGGCATTTTGTAGCAGAAAATTGAATATTTTGAGTTAAAAGAGGATGAAATCCTCATGTACAGGGGCAACGTTTATGTACCAGATTCTTAGAAGTTGAAAAATATGCTATTAAAAGAAATGCATAATGTGCCTTATGCTAGGCACCCATGCTACTAAAAGACAATTTCAATTGTCGATAAACAATACTAATGGCCAAGTATGAAGAAAGAAGTGGTTGATTTTGTAGCCACGTGCTTGAAATGTCACAAAGTAAAGGCTGAGCATAAACACCCAGTTGGTTTGCTACAACCTTTGACCATTCCTGAGTGGAAATGGGAAGCTGTAACCATGGATTTCATTACTAAGCTGCCTAGGACTGCTAAGCAACATGATTATATTATGGTAGTGGTGGACAAGTGTACTAAAGTTTCCCATTTTATTCCAGTGAAGTCAACGCACAAGGCAACCAACATTGTTGATATATACATGTGGGAAATTGCGACGCTGCATGGTGTACCTAAGACAATTGTGTCTGACAGAGATCCCAAGTTCACATCAAAATTTTGGAAGGGATTATTTAAAGTATTTGGGACAAATCTAAATTTTAGCACAACCTATCATCCAAAGTCAAATGGGAAAACATAAAGGGTAAATCAAGTTGTTGTGTTGGTATTTTCACTTGGGTGAGAAAAAACACAACACTTGCATGTTTAGATAAGCCTGCTAAACAAGAAAGAAGTTTGTGAGTTGGTTAGACAAACCAAATACACATGAAAACAATGAAATACAACTAAAAACAACTAAGAAATAAATGTTAGAGAAGCTTGAGAAACTGGAACCATGAAAATAAAAAAATGACCAACATATTACTACGAATGGATCAATAGATTGATAGGAAAAACACCGTAGAGAAAGGAAAGGACTTATGAGTCCCCTTTTCCTCCTTGGGAGGGATATTGAGTTCCCTAATTGAGAGTTCTTCTCTTTATACAATGGAAGAAATGACAAATGGTGAAGAAATACAATGCCTATTCCCTCAAGAGGTGAGTGGAATGGCCTATTGCAATGATGATTGAAGGCTTCAAAGAGAAAAGATGATTCTCAAAGAAAAATTCTTGCAACATAACAATACCTTGAAGATCTTATTTTCTTAGCACATCCATGGCTCTTATTTATAACATCCATTCATGGAAAAATGTAATTGGTTCATAGTGTCAACAAGGGGGCTTTTAGGGCACCCTCTAGCCCTTGACCAACCTCCAAGCTAGATTTCGCTTGGATATGAGTGTCGAATCGTGTTGGGGTCGAACTAGAAGTGGTTAAGGGGCTGACAAGATCCATAAATGCGTCGTTCATAGAAGTGAGTGACTTTTCTCGTAGACAGTCACGTATTTTGTGCACAGTGCGCGCTGAGGCCTATGTTAGCCTGTGCATTATGCGCACTGTGCACATGCTTCCTTTGGTGAATTTGCGCACTTTGATTTTTGACCCAATTATATAGTTTTTTGCCTTTTGATGGATTTTGGTGCTGTAGGTGGACTAATTGTTGCTGGCATTGATGTTTTTCTTCAACCATTGTGTGCAATGTTGCAGATGATTTTTCAGTGATAACATATGCCCCCTAATGTGTGAGGTTAGGAGCATACGTATAACCGAAATACATCAATTTTTCTTTTACTGAGAGTACCATTGTAAGGAAGCGTGAAGAGAGGAACTGCAAGAGTGATCCACCGGAGGGAGAGGGAAAATTGTGGGACAAAAACCTTTCTTTAGGGAGAAAAAAGAAAATCTGTGTACAAACGAGGAGGCATGCCCCATGCTCGTGTCATGAAACCAAAATGTGAGACTGTAACCGAAGATGTATGTTGATGTAGATAACTGCAATGCCCTCAAGGGCGGTTGATAACAATAGATGACAATTCTGAATGGTGAACAAACTCTGAAGTGAGGCAAGGATGGTTGTAAGAATTGTCAATAACTCGTAGGTGTTGATGGCCTAACAAATTCAGAGGTATTCAGATGGTATGAAACAACTGCAATAGTCGCATAGTAAGACCCATCATAACACGGGAGTTTGCTGAAGTCGAATGTTATGGGGATCAACGGAATCAGAAAGCAATGATGATTCTCTTTGTGTCATCCGAGACTCCTCATTGAAAGGGTAATGAGAGTCAAGATATTGTCGCCCTTCTGGAAACTGTGTTGATGTTGACATGAAGGGAGACGTGACTCTAAGAAGAAAAGTGCTTTGTAAAATCCACTAAGTAATAGGTGATATCAGGTACTGATGAGTAAAATGAATAAAGTCAAGATGTTGTGGGACTCAAGACTGCCCTTGGTTGGGGTGTTGAAGGATGATTGGAAACAACCATAAAATTGGATCTAACGTTAGGGGGATGACTAGATATGGGGTTAAATTGTGCCAGAGGATAACAAAGTGGGCAAACTTAGAGATCGTGGGTACATGGGCTTGGGATACTCGGGGTTTGTTAACAATGTCAATGTGAAAAAAAGGTGGATTCCCCAAGCAAGGGCGACATGGGTTGCTTTGCCGGGTAAAAAAGAAGGCCATCAAGGATGACGACGAAAAATCTATGTATACGTTTTTTTTTTGACAGAAACGGTTAGAGGGATTTTGTATTAATAACGGTGGACATGCCACTGGGTTCGTTACATTGGTAAATATTTGCTTGAAACTCTAAAACTACTGCCTGAAAATCCTAACTCAGTACATAATCGTGGAAACAAAACTATTTCAGCGAGCCTGAACGGCTTCGCGTTATTATCTCATTTCTTGCCTGGAAGTTTTTTTTTTTTTTTGACACCGTTTGCCATTCAGTGCTTTGGTCCATAGCTTGACTTTCCATCGGGCCTAGAGGGTCTTCCTTGTCCGCTATGTCTGCCCAGCATGAGGTCTGGGTTCCTGGGTGGGCGACTTGGGAATGGCTTCTGCCTGAGCTTTCCCCTTAGCAGGGGGTTTGATTTCGGCTTCAGCTTCTGCTTCTTCTGTTGCTTCCTGGGATTTGCTTTCGGAGCGTGATTCCGCTGGTGCTCCCATCCACTAGGTGGGTCTTTGGCTTTTGGAAGACCTTTTTTTCCCGGTTGATTTTCCACAGCTACGGGGTAAGTGCCCCGTTTCAAAGTAGTTTCTACACCTGAAACTGAGATTCTCATAGTCAAGGATTTGGGACCTTGAGTAGTCCTTGCCTTAAAGAATTATTTCCACCAGGAAACCTTTGGAGAAGTCCATTTCAACACAGATTCGAGCGAAGGTGGAGTGGGCTGGCTTGGAGTTCGGACTTCTGCAGAGGAACTTGTCGAGGCCATTGCCAATAGATTTAAGAGACTCATCCCCCCAGAAATGCAGGGGCAAGTATGGAAGTCTCACCCAGACTGGAGCTGAAGAGATATAATCTATGGAAGGGTCGAAGGCAGGGGTCCATAGCTGCATGGATAGGCCTGCTCTGCCCCAAAACCACGGCCCGGAGTTAAACACCTTGTCTCTATCGCTTGTAGATTTGAAAACTACCACAAAAAACCTTTTGCATAGGGGCAGATAATGAATTCTCCTTCTAAGAGCGGGTACCATTCGAAAGAGATCTACGAGAGCAGATCCGACAGATTGGGCCAGTATCCATTAAACCTGCAAACTAGAGCATGCCTGCTATAATGGAAAGCATGAGTTAGGGCTTCCTTCGGCATTTGAATAGAAACTGTCGGAGCTTCTGGAACTGCTGCATGCAGCCTGGATGGACGGCCTTGAAGAGAGGTAACCTCAGGAGCCACTACATGCAGACCGGAGAGAATACCCTGGCGTGAAGCCACCTCTTTAAAGGAGGGGGCCGGAGCTAGTGAGTTTGCTGCCGACGGGGGAGTACTTGCAAGAGAGAGCGGCCTGGAAGAGACAGCCGCGACCGAAGGAAAAAGACCAGCAGCCGCACCACGAGGGCCATCTCCTTGCTTTGAAGAGATCAAGGGGGCTGCCATCTGGATCTTGTCGAGCCTACAGGAGATGCTACAGCTACGCTGGAGGGTGGGAAGGGCAGGCGGCCACAGGGCTAGCGACCTGCGGGAGATCCAGGAGTCCGGTTTCGTGGAGAGCCGAAACTTCGACCTATTCGCCTCTTTTTTAATTTTATTTTTCAAAAAACTATGTATATGTTGAAAACAAAGGCTTTTTACAATTACCAAAGAAATAAAGAATAATTTGGGTTGAGTATACAGATACAGAAATGGGTTCCCTAGTGAAAGGTGGGTTGGACCGTGTAGAGCGCAAGTTGTGAAAGAGAACTGGTGGAGGGTGGGGGTCCCATGGGTGGGTTTTTGTATTAGGTAAATGGATGGAGGACAATTTGTAGATGGGAAAACTAAGGGTGGATGAGATGGAGGACTAATGAAACTGTGGAGATGCAGTCAATAGAACCGAGATGATATGACCTGGGAGTCCATTGGGAAGGTTAGCAATATGATGAGAAGAAGTATGGGGTTCATTCTCGAAAGTGCATAAGACTATCAGGACTCCCATCCCTAGGGGGTGAAATCAACATGAGTGTCAAGTTGCTAAGGGGAACTATGAATGGGACAACTCATGTGGGGGAGAGTGCTACCGGTTGACAATACCCAAATGCGACAGAGGTAAAGGTACTCTAGAGCCAGATGTAAGGACCCTAAAGGTAAACTCTTGAGGGTGTGACTGGGATATGCAATTGATTTACAGAGGGAATAATTACATGCCAGTGTCAAACATATACCTGAAGGGGCTGTAAGCTTGTGGAACAAGTACTTGCACACATGAAAACCAAATACCTGACGTGAACAATATCTGATGATAAATAAAATATAAAAGTTATTTGTTAAAATTGAAAGTGAGCATGCGTACCTGAACGTGACGTGAGAAAAATGCTCCTTCGGGGCCAAGTGCAGATGATGACCTGAGGAACGTGAATGTGTAGATGGCGGGATCAGGATCCCATGGCTGAGAATGGATCAGAAAATAGAGGCTTTGGGCTCCTATAAAAGAGTGTGGAAGTTGGGCAAAAGGGGATATATATGGCTGGTGGGCCCACAATGCCACCTCATTTGTACATGTCATTGTTGTTGAGCTGACGACATAGCTGTGAGGATATTTCAAGATTGCGGGAGCGTGAGGCTACTGATCTGGGAGTGGTGAGAGACAGGTTAGTGGTCCTACCATCATGCACCTTGTGAATTTCCTAGTTTGTAGGTAGGGGTCGTACAGAGGAAAAGGAGGAATACCCACACATATGTGAGCGGGTATAACCCCATTTCTCGCACATAATGTGCGGTTGTGCTTGACACAACCGTGCATGTGGGTGCGAGGGTGGGACAGATAGGCATGCATGAGATGCGCGCCTATCTTACTGATAGCTATGCACTCATGCGTGACTGTTTCTCGAAGAGTTGTGCATGAGTACGCATCTATACTAAGAATAGGTGCGCACATGTGCGCACCTGTTTGAGGGAAAGTCGCGCACTATGGGAAGGATAAGGGTTTGTGATTTTTTGATATTTTTATGCTTTTTGATGGATGATGAGGCTGATCAAATGTTTATGTATGGATGCAGGTGATCAACAATGTATATAGCATGATGTCGGTCCACTGGAGAGAGTGTGACTGGGACCAGTTACGAGAGGTGTTGAGGGTGCAGTCGGGCATGCAAAGACACTTGGCAGCCTGCGGATTGCTCAAGTTCTTTGACTGCCCTTTGATACGGTTGCAGGAGTTCATGCTACAATACTTGATTGGGATGTGGAGAACTGATCTACAGTGATTCATAGTGAGGGGGGAGTAGCTAAAATTATTTGATATAGAGGATGTGTACTTGTTGACGGGACTCCCCTTCCGTGGGAGGGAACTAACCATCGATCCCCATCTGCCCGGGGAGGATCGGGTGGAGACCATGGCGACTCACCATTGTACTAGGTTGAACCCTATGTCAGGTTTAGTCATTCGCACTGAGGCCATTGATGACCTCTTGACTGAGTGTATTGCAGCGATGGTGTTGAGGATCTATGGATCCTTGGGTGCTCAGAGGATCCCTGGTGGTCAACTGAGGGTAGTGGAGCAAGTCCTAGGTGGGGACCTGTTTGCATAGGGTTTGCTTATGCACACCAAGATGATGGGGCAGCTGAACCAGTGTCGGCGAGCCGACTTTGGTGACTTTATTTTCGGGTCCGTTCTGGTGGCCTGGTTCTTAGAGAGGGTGCCTCTTTTGTGCCCGAGGATCCTACTAGAGCCGACGGGGCGACGAGAGTCACGACTTATTCAGTGGGCCCACGTGTTGGCCCAACATGGAGGTGGGGAGGGTGGCCATTATTTCACGACCACGGTGGCTCAAGTGTGTCGCAAGATTCTATAGGTTATCCTGAGATATTCATACATGGGTATGGACTATCAACATGATCCAGACATGGTGTTGCCTCTTGGGGAAGACTAGGACCAGCGAGGTATGTGTTGTAGTTTTATGTTTTGTGATTTTGATAGATATCATTTATGATATATGTTTATGGATGTTGACACTATCTTTGGTGTTTTTTTATGGATGTGGGGCCTTGAGGACGAGAGGTAGAGGTTGTCGAGTAGCCAGCTCGCCGAGGGCCAGCTCGACAGGTGCCAGTAGAGCTAAGGGTTGGACAGAGGTGGCGATGAGATGACGTTAGTTCTGGACCAATGAGAGAGCTGTAGGAAGATGTCAGGGTCATGCTGGAGGATATACACAGACGTTTCAAGCGGGTTCTATAGGGTGTGCCTGAGGGCATGTGGGCCCCCATCCAGGACGAGAATGCGTGGGGGTGCCGACAGAGTGGCAGACCCTGATCCGTCAAGCAGTAGTAGCGAGGGCAGTGATGACTGGTCAGTTGCCTCCTCGAGCTGGAGGGCCCCCAGTTGATGGGGTGCCTCCGAATGACAAAGGACCTGGGGGGGAGCTTAGGGGGCACCTTGAGTGCCGATTTGTTGTATGTACAAGCTTGGGAGCCCGATTTTGTATAGGGTCCTTGATACCCATTTTTTGTACTCATAGGGGTGAGGGGATTCATGGGCCTATGGGTGATTGTATATGTATATTTTTTTGTAAAAACTTATGACTTTTGATGATATATATAGATGGATATATTTTGATCATGCATGGCTCTCTGTGTTATGTTTTAATGTATGATGTCTTTTCTATGTGTTGTGACAAATGTATGATGTCTTTTCTATGTGTTGTGAAAAATGTATGATGTTATATATAAAATGTTGTTTAATGTGATAAATGCCAATCTAATACTAGGTTAACCATGTGATCTTCTACTTGATTGAGATGCCTTGGAATATGTGTAAATGTGATGGAATCAATGTTGCGAGATAGGATTCTAATTTGTAGGTATTTGAGAAAGAGGCAAGGATTGTGAACAAGATATACGATGTTGAGCTGTAGGACGACAAGCTAGGAATCTAATAGAACGCTAACGTGACAAATGTGGTGGTGACTGGCCTTGGTGAGGAGACCAATGATGGCGTCGTATTCAGCTTGGTTGTTGGTGGTCGAGCTCAAACATATGCTATTGGAGTGGAGCAGGATATGTGAGGGGGTATAGAGGGCCTGTTAAGGGGTCCGAGATCCCTTTGACTCAACAACAGGAACTAAACCTGCCTTAGAGGCCCAATTAGACTCTGCAGCGTTTGATGGTGGAATGTTCTCCAGATCTTTCGATCTAGCTAATTTATCGATGGCCTTTATGTGGTGATTGACAGGATATCTTCTTATGTAAGTTCCTCCTTCAGTTTAAACATTCACTTTTTGTCTTTTCTTTTATTAGATGAGTTTGATAAAATGATGTGTGCTAGTATAAACCAATTGGTAGAAGGGATTATTAACTACTGAAGAAGTCTGAGCTTGGGATAACCCTCGTGCTCAAGCATGTAGACAAAAATATTCACACCTATTACAAGCCTAGTACTAATACATTAACTTTTTGGTATTTCATCATTGACTGAGGTACAATTATCGCAAGAAAAATACGAATGTAATAAGATGATGGCAAGAAAAAATAGTTTCCTTAGCTCTAACATTAATCACACACTAACACAACGATTTGCTTTCCATCATTAAGAACAAGAACTGCAAAAATATTGAAACAAATAACTTATCAATAGATTCAAAAACTCTTACTCGTTACAACGTCAATTACGGAAATAAAGTTGGAAGTAATTCGTCCTCAATCCAATCACATAATTCTTTTGATGAAAAACAAAATTTTTGTCTCTGGTCCTAAACATGACTTCTCAATTAAGGTTGTTAAAAAATAGTTCCTTACAATTCCAAAAAAGAGGGTCTTTTCTCAAAACCATCGACCCTTGCTAAAAGGTCAATCCCTTTATTTATAAAGAATCGCTAACTAAAAATAACTGCTACAAGTTTAAGTTAAGTAAAACAAAATATCGCCATTTGGCGCTTGATCTCTTTGTTCTCTGAGAAATATTTCATGGTTCTACTGTAGTGGATGACTCTTCTCATATTCCGACCACTTGATGAAGATATCATTGGCATGTGTTGGCATACGGGAACCTATGTTGGTCTACCGGGGCTGAAATAATTTCTTTCACTTCTACTGTGCGTTCTCTATATTTGACTATTTTGACACTCAACTGCTACATAATTGCATGAGCCTTGATCAGATGCTCCATAAATTGATATATTTGACCTGGCTCCATGCTTTCCACATGTGCGATCTCTAATGCCCATGTTGAGTCTTGTTCTGCATGTCACTTGACTATGTCATGCAGGTCGACAAAGTCTCCGAGTGAGCTGAATTCTGGGAGGCCAATGCCTTTCATCTCCCAATTAATCTTTTCCCAGCCTTTTTTGCACTCGGCCCACTTCTTCTATATCTCCCATTGAGGTTCTTGGGCCATCCTTACCCAGTATTTGACTTCTTTCCTGATCCGAGAGATGCTACTATCCCTTAGCACTCGAATACTGTGCTCTTCGGTGTCTCAGCCCTTTTGCACTACGTTGATGTAATCAATTCTTTCTACCACTTGGTATGCTTTTCATACCACCTTTCCACATCCTTGCAGGTTGCTAGTGCCATAAGAGTATCTTCTTAGAAATCAGGTATACCTGTAGTGAAAAGATGTCTTTCCTTTGTGAACTTTGCATAAGCATCCTGGAACTCACTCCTTAGAAACACCATGGCCTCCGTTGAGTCTTGATAGTATTTTCCAAATGGTGCAGATGCTCCAACTCCTTTAGTGCAACAACCAGTTCTTTTCATCTCTCCTTACTCGATCCAACGTTGCATCAGTGATAACCATCTCTGCGCCGATGAGCTCAAACGTCTTTGCATGTTCTGTACTGAGTAGATTCTCCTTCGTGGTGACAAGAATTGAGCTATCCAACGTGAGTCTTATCTTCTTGGTGGTCCTCTTCATGATAGATTTCCTCTTATTGTCATAAGCGATCGCCTGTATATCGACGACCTCATCAACAAGCTCAGGGATTTGTTGTTCTCCCCAGGTTAGAGTGTTTCCCAGGCTCCCTACTGTGTGTACCTATTCTAGGATTGGATCCTGGACTTCTTTCATACACTCTGATGGCTCGACCTCCATTTGTTGTTCATCGACTAGTGAGGTATCGACCAAAATTGAAGAACCATGGATAGGTTCAGTACTTACTTGGTAATTGGTTGTTGAGGTGCCAATCTCTTACTGTTGAACTTCCTTCTTTTGACCACCCAATCCTAGCTCATCCCTCGAGCTATCTTTTGGGGTCTTCAACAGGTCGAGCAACTCAGTGTCTAAGACACTTTCAACCTCATGGTCGCTCTACGAAACATTTTGAATTGAAGCATCAGGACTTGGGGCAGATGTTTTCTCAGGTTCCTTCTCCTCTGTAATCGGTATCGATGTTACCATGGAGACCTCCAAACTCTCTTCATCGTCATATATAGTTATTAGATCAAACATGGGGTTTGGTACACCTGTTTCACCTGATGTTCTTGAAACCTTAGGCTGGGTTGGAATGGTCACCGGTGATCTAATCTGTGGTGATGGAACTCTAGGGTTTTCCATACTGGTGATTTCCTCTATTTGTATTGACTCTAAGCCACTTGGATCTCCTCCAATTGTGATTAGGTCATCCGAGGGGATCCTCATCATTTCTATGAGTTGAGGATCGTTCTCTAGCTGGTCAATGATTCTCTGGGCTCCTTCTAGTAACAACAACCCTCTCCTTTGTTCCTCTGTGGTCTTTGCTACTCAAATTTCTTCTCTAACCCTGAGAGCCTCTTGAGCCGATTGCTCTATTGTCTCAACCTGCTCATCCATGCTCATAGCTTTGAACCTGGTCATGTTTGGGTTGGCTTTCCTATGTAATACCTCCTCCTAGTCCTGAGTGCATTCTGTAAAAATCTCATCTTCAAACTTGTAATGCGCGTATGGCCAACAGGATGATACTTGTGAAGCGTGTTGGGGGATGAGGCCTTTAGGTTCGTGCTTGTGAAACTGGCCTGTCGGGAACTTGGATTCAAGATGACTCAAACCTTCTTGTTTGGCTTGAGCACTGTCTTTCACTATATAAAACCCCACATGGAAGTCTTAGGGTATGAATGCTCGTTTCTTGTCCTTAACTAGTGTGGCGTTATAGCCCTGTAGGATCATTTGATAACATATTTCTCCTATAATGAGCCGGTCTGGGACGTGAGCAAGGAGTAAATGTGGTGCTCTGGTGGCCCCAAACACCCTGATATAAGTTGTGTGTTTGTCTAGATACCAATGGCCTACCTTCAATATCATTTTCTTGGCTTCTACAGATAGCCTTGGGCATTCCTTTTTAAATAAAATGAAATAAACTCGGGCGATGAATTCATTGCAAATAAGGGCATAATATTTTTTGTACATGTTCTCCCATAATATGCTGAATTAGACATGAACATGCAGTTTTGCAATGTGTCAGCATAAATTCATACCAGCAAAGACATTCCTCGCGCAAATTACATCGAGTAGGTACGAGGCCATGTGAAAATCGGGAGCTTTTCCTTCTTTTAGCATTTGAGCCTCCAATATATTGATGCTCAATTGCTTGGAGATTATTGCTCCCTAGCTGAAGCTACTCCCAGAGATCACCATAGTGTATTCTAGGGGCATCCATGCTTCTAAGAACTTGGAGCATCAATTTCTTTTCCTTCCAATGAAAATTTCATGAAAAGTTCTTGAAAATTAAAAGCCACTGTTCCTAATGATTGTAACCATTGGATTCCTAGTACAACATCTGCACCACCCATGGGTATAGCAATCATTGGAATATTCATT
>JASDQU010308840.1:125948-165134 GCA_032191745.1 Picea mariana
AAAGATACAATGGCAAATACAAACATTACACAGAGATTTTTCACCTGGAAACCCAAACCGGGAAAACCAGCATATATTATATTCATACATTGTGTTACATTGTTTACAATACAATATACATATAGGAGCCAGCGGCATCCAAAACCCTAACCCAATGACCTGGATTAGTCCAAAATCCTAATTCCTTAACCGGAAATAGAAAACCATCGGCAAAAGACCATGTGCCGAAAAACCACCTAATATCATGTGGTCCCGGAAATATGTCGGCCCAAAAAAAAATAAAATTTCGGGGGCGCTACTCCCGAACCCCCGCGCGGGGGGCTCCACCCCCCGAGGGGGGGCCTAGCGGCACCCCTTCTAACCCCACTATGCGCCCGGCGCAGGCGCTCAAACACTCCGTCTCGTGCAAAGAATATAACACATACCCAACATGGGATAACCCTCGTGCTCAAGCATGTAGACAAAGATATTCACACCTATTACAAGCCTAGTACTAATACATTAACTTTTGGGTATTTCATCATTGACTGAGGTACAATTATCGCAAGAAAAATACAAATGTAATAAGATGATGGCAAGAAAAAATAGTTTCCTTAGCTCTAACATTAATCACACACTAACACAACGATTTGCTTTCCATCATTAAGAACAAGAACTGCAAAAATATTGAAACAGATAATTTATCAATAGATTCAGAAACTCTTACTCATTACAACGTCAATTACTGAAATAAAGTTGGAAGTAATTCCTCCTCAATCCAATCACATATTGCTTTTGATGGAAAACAATTTTTTTGTCTCTAGTCCTAAACATGACTTCTCAATTAAGGTTGTTCAAAAATAGTTCTTTACAATTCCAAAAAAAAGGGTCTTTTCCCAAAACCATCGACCCTTGCTAAAAGGTCAATCCCTTTATTTATAAAGAATCGCTAACTAAAAATAGCTGCTACAAGTTTAAGTTAAGTAAAACAAAATATCGCCATGTGGCGCGTGATCTCTTTGTTCTCTGAGAAATATCTCATGGTTCTACTGTAGTGGATGACTCTTCTCATATTCCGACCACTTGACGAAGATATCCTTGCATGTGTTTGCATATGGGAACCTATGCTGGTCCACCGGGGCTGAAATAATTTCTTTCACTTCTACTGCCCGTTCTCTGTATTTGACTATTTTGACACTCAACTGCTACATAATTGCACGAGCCTTGATCAGATGCTCCATAAATTGTTGTATTTGACCTGGCGCCATGCTTGCCACATGTGCAATCTCTAATGCCCATGCTGAGTCTTGTTTTGCATGTTG
Organism: Picea mariana; assembly: GCA_032191745.1. Lineage (NCBI taxonomy): Eukaryota > Viridiplantae > Streptophyta > Pinopsida > Pinales > Pinaceae > Picea > Picea mariana. The sequence goes on from JASDQU010308840.1 coordinate 127,250, forward strand.
CTTGACTATGTCATGCAGGTCGACAAAGTCTTCGGGTGAGCTGAATTCTGGGAGGCCAATGCCTTTCATCTCCTGATTAATCTTTTCCCAGCCTTTTTCACACTCAACCCACTTCTTCTGTATCTCTCGCTGAGGTTCTTGGGCCATCCTTACCCAGTATTTGACTGCTTTCCTGATCCGAGAGATGGTTCTATCCCTTAGCACTCGAATACCATGCTCTTCGGTGTCTCAGCCCTTTTGCACTGCGATGATGTAATCAATTCTTTCTACCGCTTGGTATGCTTTTCATACCACCTTTTCACGTCCTTGCAGGTTGCCAGTGCCATAAGAGTATCTTCTTAGAAATCAGATATACCTACAGTGAAAAGATGTCGTTCATCTGTGAACTTTGCATAAGCATCCTGAAACTCACTCCTTAGAAACACCATGGCCTCCTTTGAGTCTCGATAGTATTTTCCAAATGGTGCAGATGCTCCAACTCCTTTAGTGCAACAACCGGTTCTTTTCATCTCTCCTTGCTTGATCCAACGTTGCATCCATGATAGCCATCCCTGCGCCGATGAGATCAGACGTCTTTGCATGTTCTTTACTGAGCAGCTTCTCTTTCGTGGTGATGAGAATTGAGCTATCCAGCGTGAGTCTTATCTTCTTGGTGGTCCTCTTCATGATAGATTTCCTCTTATTGTCATAAGCGATCGGTTGTATATTGACGACCTCATCAACAAGCTCAGGGATTTGTTGTTCTCCCCAGGTTAGAGTGTTTCCCAGGCTCCCTACTGTGTGTACCTATTCTAGGATTGGATGCTGGACTTCTTTCATACACTCTGATGGCTCTTCCTCCGTTTGTTGTTCATTAACTGGTGAGGTATCGACCAAAATTGAAGAACCAAGGATAGGTTCAATACTTACTTGGTAATCGGTTGTTGAGGTGTCGATCTCTTGCTGTTGAACTTCCTTCTTTTGACCACCCGATCCTAGCTCATCCCTCGAGCTATCTTTTGGGGTCTCCGACAAGTCGAGCAAATCAGTGTCCAAGACACTTTCAACCTCATGGTCTCTCTGCGAAACGTTTTTAACTGAAGCATCGAGACTTGGGGCAGATGTTTTCTCAAGTTCCTTCTCCTCTGTAATCAGTATCGAAGTTACCATGGAGACCTCCAAACTCTCTTCATTGTCATATATAGTTATTAGATCAAACATGGGGTTTGGTACACTTGTTTCACCCGACGTTCTTGAAACCTCAGGCTGGGTTGGAATGGTCACCGATGATCTAATCTGTGGTGATGGAACTCTAGGGTTTTCCATACCGGTGATTTCCTGTAGTTGTATTGACTCTAAGCCACTTGGATCTCCTCCGATTTTGATTAGGTCATCCGAGGGGATCCTCATCATTTCTATGAGTTGAGGATCGTTCTATAACTGGTCAATGATTCTCTGGGCTCCTTCTAGTAACAACGACCCTCTCCTTTGTGCCTCTATGGTCTTTGCTACTCATATTTCTTCTCTAACCCTGAGAGCCTCTTGAGTTGACTGCTCTATTGTCTCAACCTGCTCATCCATGCTCATAGCTTTGAACCTGGTCATGTTCAGGTTGGCTTTCCTATGTAACACCTCCTCCTAGTCCCGAGCGCATTATGTAAAAATCTCATCTTCAAACTTGTAATGCGCGTATGGCCAACATGATGATAATTGTGAAGCATGTCGGGGGACGAGGCCTTTAGGTTCGTGCTTGTGAAACTGGCCTATTGGGAAATTGGATTCAAGATTACTCAAACCTTCTTGTTTGGCTTGAGCAGTGTCTTTCACTATATAAAACCCCACATGGAAGTCGTAGGGTGTGAATGCTCGTTTCTTGTCCTTAACTAGTGTGGCGTTATAGCCCTGTAGGATCGTCTGATAACATATTTCTCCTATAATGAGCCGGTCTGGGACGTGAGTAAGGAGTATATGTGGTGCTCTGGTGGCCCCAAACACCCTGATATAAGTTGTGTGTTTGTTTAGATACCAATGGCCTACCTTCGATATCATTTTCTTGGCTTCTACAGATAGCCTTGGGCATTCCTTTTTAAATAAAATGAAATAAACTCGGGCGATGACTTCATCGCAAATAAGGGCATAAGATTTTTTGTACATGTTCTCCCATAATATGTTGAAGTAGACATGAACATGCAATTCTGCAACGTGTCAGCATAAATTCATACCGGCGAAGACATTCCTCCCGCAGATTACATCGAGTAGGTACGAGGCCATGTGAAAAGCGAGAGCTTCTCCTTCTTTCAACATTTGAGCCTGCAATACATTGATGCTCAATTTCTTGGAGATTATTGCTCCCCAGTTGAAGCTACTCCCAGAGATCACCATAGTGTATTCCAGGGGCATCCATGTTTCTGAGAACTTGGAACAATTCTTTTCTCCATACAGTCGACAAATTAGAGCCATCAAGTATATGTATGGCTCCCTCAAGTTCACTATCGCATACTATCCATTGATCGGGTTTGTAAATTTCTTATCCTCCTTCCACCATGAGGCCATCAACCAGCTGGTGTCGTGGAAATCATAGAACTTCACCATGAATTCTGTGTTCAGCTGCTCCTCTGGGTCCCTGAGCTTCTAATACTTTTGAACTTCTGTCAAGAGAAAAAATCTGACACACCTGCCATTCGCATCATTGATCAGGCATTTCTACGCATCTATGTGATCAATTAACCAACTCAAGGTCTTGATGCATGGGAAAACTGGAGTTCGACAGGATACCATGTGCAAGCACGACCACCGAATGTTCAGGAAAACTTGTTCGTCTAGCGCCCTTACATCCGGATTGTTGTGTGGGATAAACTCCGGGTAATCCTCCCGATTGATTAAGTTGAATAGATCTCCCCACTGTGGGAGAATTATTTTGGATCTAGTGGTCGCTTCCATATTGTCGAAGATCGGGGGTTGAATGAATGCCTTCTTTGTCGAGGTTTTAATGACTGTCTCCACCCTGGGAGCGTATTCCAATAGCCTTGCAGTACCAGGAGAAGAACCCTCACCAATTTCTGCCTCCTTTAGATTAGGTGCCCTCAACGAGCGTCTGGTCATTGAATTTCTTGGAGGCATTTTTTCCTGTAGCTTTAACAAAGTTAGACACTGTGTGAAAGATCAAATGCTGATATATTTAACAAATTACAACCGTCGAATTGATAAAATTTAACACATACCTTTGTTGCTAGCTTAACCTAGTTTTGATGGTCTGAGAATCAAGGTAGTCTTGAGACGCTTGCTTCGCTTCTTTGGATGCTCTGGAAATGAAAACTTGTGTGCATAATAGAAGTGTTCGAAGATGTTTTTGTGATTTAAACAGAGATGAACTTACCTTGTCGCATCAACTATTCAATTCGGTATATGAGTGCGGTTCTACAAAATCTGCCACCAGATCTTCATCATGTTTAAAATTAAATTCGATCCTAGGTCGGCGGCACGGGCGTGGGCTATAACTTGGTTTATCGGTGATTTAAAATTCCCGTTGTTCAATTGGTGCATGGGGTAACAATGTATGTGGGGAGAAACATTAACTGACCTATTAAATGACAGAATTTGATCGTATCTCGTGCTGGAAAAATCCCATCATTTCGCTAGTCTAACTGGTGGATTGGGAGTCGAGGTTTCTCTTTAAACTTTGTTCGTTGATATCTCTTGGCAAAATCTTTAACGCCAATCCGTCTTGTCATACATAGATAACGTGGAAAAGTGGACTCAGAAGTGTGACTAGGACATAGGGAACTTTAAGGTGACTCGGGACGAAACTAAACTGTACAAAGTCCCTATGCGACAGAGACACATGGAACTTGAAACCGACGTCTTCGTTTAATCATGTTATTCAAAAATGAGGACTTTTCCTTAGCTAATCATTCTAAAAATAGATCCTACCCCACTGATGCCGAAAGGTATTAAGGATCGATGATTGGTGATAAGATTAACCAAGTACTCCCAGATTAACTCCCTTGAAAATTCTCGATGCCGAAAGTGCATCAAGGGTCGGAAATCGACGATGTGTTCAATGTGGAAATTTTCAATGATTTAACCCTTTGATATTTCACCGACCCCGAACAAGCACATTCGTCATCGACTATCGGGGGTTTGTCATGGCTCTTGTCAATGTTTAGCCCTCTCGTATTTCATCGTCTCCAATGGGCATCGACTATCTCCTAAATATTCGTTGAGAATAACTAACTCAAACTTACTCTGCGTTTTACTGATGCCGATGGTGCATCAATGATCGACGATTAGTGTTACTGTGTGGCCATTTTACCTGCTTGGATTTTCCCGACGCCAAACACAAGCGCACTAGTCACAATGTTAGCTGCAGATTCTTAGTTAGAATGCCAAGTTCTTTTAGACACAAGGTTTCATTAAATAAGTTCAAACAAATCCGATTTGATCGATAAGATTCATGAAAACAAAATAAACCATCCCTCCATAGTGAACTTAATTAAGATAATAAAACAAAAGAAAACAAGTGGTACCCAAAAGTGACAGAATTTCATAAATCTTTTAGGGTGTGTTGAGCGCTCAACATGGCCCAAGCGGTCGAAGCAAGATTCTGGGTCCAATGGTTGGCACCATCGGCGTAACCGATGTGGTAGGTTGGTGGACGATGCATCTGTCAATAACACGGATGATAGATCAGACATGAAGAGTGGTGGCGGTAAAGAAGACTAAAAACTCTACAAATGTGTAAAAAAGAGAAACCTAAGGTAGGGGGCTATGCTTAGGCGTAAAATTTCTTTAAGTACAACCCATTGATGGGTTCTTTGAGAGGGTATCCTTCTGGAGAGGCCAAGATGTAGGCGCCTTTAGTGAGGCAATGTTGGACGATGAAGGGTCCATGCCATAATGCCTTAAATTTCCCATGGTCAAGAGTGTCATGGGCGATATGATAGGCTAACATGAGATCACCTTTGTTAAATGAGTGAAGGTTGACATGGCGGTCGAAGGTGGTTTTGGACCGTTTTTTAGCTGCCTCATTGTGTTGTAATGAAGATCGACGATCTTCATCAAATGACTCTAAGGTCAGCAGGCGCTTCTCCATTGGAGTAGTGTCAGGTAATAACTCTATGGCAATGCGTAACGTGGGGATTTCACACTCAATAGGGAGGGTGGCTTCAATCCCATGGACAATGTGGAACGACCTGAAATCAATGGCAGTTTTGACTGCCGTGCGATAAGCCCATAAAGCGGAAAACAACATATGATGCCAATTGTTCTTATGTTTGTTGACGATATGTTGTAGCATGGTTTTGAGGACTTTGTTGACAACCTTGACCTGCCCGTTGGACTAAGGGTAGTATGAGGAGGCGAACTCATGGGTGAAGCCTAAATTTGAGGAGAGTTCCACAAAGATCTCGTTCTCAAAGTGTTTACCATGATCAGAAACTAACTGTAGTGGGACTCCGAACCGGGTAATGACGTGGTTGAAGAAAAAATGCTCTGTTATATCAGCGGTGTTGTTAAATGTGGGCATGGCTTCGACCCATTTGGTAAAGTAATCTACTGCCACAAAAATGTACTTGTGTCCATTAATGGATGGAGAATGGCAAGTCATGAAGTCTATGCCCCATTTATAGAAGGGCCCGACTGTGATGACTGGGTGTAGAAGAGCTGGTGGAGCTCATTCTTTGTTTGCATAAAGATGGCATTTGTAGCATCGCTTGACAGTATGGATGCAGTCATGAAACAAAGTGGGCCAGAAGTACCCAACTCGAATGATTTTGTGGGCAATGGACATACCCGAGAGGTGACCACCATAAGAACCACTGTGGCAATCATTCAAGACTCTGTCAGCTTTGTCGATGATAAGACATTGACGAAGAATGGTGTGGACCCCACGTCGATAGAGAACGTCTCTGATGAGGAGGTATCGGGGGGCTTGATGGTGAATGCGTCGACGATCATATCGAGAGAGATGAGACCCAAACTTCTATGTGTGAAGGTAGACGAGTAGGTCGTTGTACCAGGAGTCATCGGAGGGGATGAAGAAGAGGTGTTCATCAGGGAAATCCTCATTGATGGGGGAAGCTTTAATGCCCGAGGGAAAATCCATAATGAGTTCGGCTAAGACGAGAGCGTTCTTGCTTTGGGAGTAGAGAACTCCAAATCATATTCTTGGAGGATAACGATCCATCGGGAAAATTTTCCATTAATCTGTCGTCGACTAAGAAAGTACTACATCAGGTTGGAGTATGCTACAACCTTGGTAGTTCGAAGCAAAATGTAATGTCGCAGTTTTTGGACTGTGAGGAAAACTGCTAATGCGAGTTTCTCATCATGATTATACTTCAAGGGTGGCCCTGGAAGGTTTTTACTAATGTAGTAAATGACATGTTCACACCCATCATCCCCCAGTTGGATGAGGACACTTGCTACTGAGACAGCTGAGAATGATAAGTAGAGGATGTAATCATGATCATAGTCCTAGGGACTAATCAAAGGGGCATTGTATAGGGTGAATTTTAAATCATCAAAATTTGTTTGAGCATGTTCGTCCCATCGAAATGGGATATCATGACGTATTAAGCGGAGAAAACCATGTGCACGAGTGGTGTAGTATGGGACAAAGTGACGTAGAAAGTTGGCTTTTCCTTGCAAGCTCTGCAGTTGGCGTAAATTCCACGGTGGTAGAATTTCTATGATAGCTTGAACCTTGAGGGGGTCCATGGTGATGCCGTGTTGGGAGACAATGAACCCAAGGAGGCACCCGATAGTGACGCAAAAGACACACTTGAGAGGGTTCAAGCGAATAATTTATTGGGGACATCTTGGAAAACAATGCGTAAGTCATCTAAATGTTGGGTTCACTTTTTGGATCGAGCAGTGAGGTCATCCAAATAAGCAAGGATGATGCAAGCAAGATCATGAAAAACATAGGTCATAGCCCATTGAAATGTAGCATCGACGTTTTTGAGTCTATTATCTCCTCAAATAAATTGGTGGATTTTTTCTTTTTGAGGTGATAGGTTGTGATCTAAATTTTATTTCTAAATTTTTGTAAGTAGGTTAGAGAGTCTGTATTTTGAAAATAAGCTCAAAAGAAATTTTGAATTTGGTTTGGTCAAGAAAAAGTCAAAATATCAGGTTTCGGTGGTTTAGGCGAGCCTCGCATGTGCTCATTAACCACCGAAAGCCTTTGTTTCCGGAAGTTAAGGGGTCGAAGCAAGAAGGCGATTAACCACCGAAAGTGTTTCAATGGTAAAAATGGAAAGCCCGTGCTTTCGCACGAGCCAGCTGTCAAGTTGGCGCAATGATTAAAACATAACCGCCGAAAGCTCGCCATGATGGAGGGTATGCACGTTCATGGTGTCTATCCGAAAATTTTGCAGCCCCTGTGTCTTTTCAACCACATTGGTCTTTTCGAAATCCAAACACGACGGTGATTTTCATGTATGATTCCACGGAGCCTCCCTCCATTTCAGTCCAGGTACACTAGCCATCATGTTCTGGTTATCCCTTCATTGAATCCTCGATGAGTCATTATGAATCCCGGAGATTGCTGAGATAATCGTGAGCTCGCAATTTCATCAGTAAATCATATTTTCAGAGAGTCCTAATCCCATTTCCTCTGGTGATTGTCAAAGCGCCATTAAGTCCAACGAGCACTCTCGAGTCAAGTAAGCCTGGTCGGGTTATCAGGTAAGCTCAGAATCTATCCTCTTTCAGTTTCAGAAATGAAAATGTCATCGAAAATCTAAAGTTTCGGCATATTCTCAGTCAAATTGTCGTCTGAAACTGGGTTAGTTTTCTGAACTCGGTAATCCCAATGTTTATGTCACCCTGTTCCACCGGTTTTTCATGAGTGATACTTGCTGTCTGCCTAATTTCTAGAGTCATTGTCTCCCTGGACGTCCAACTCCCCATAATCATAGGCACACTGAACATTGACCCATGTCAAAAGCAGGGCCAACTTTGAGATCTGAGGTAGATGGAGTTTGGTATTTAGAAGCTCACCCGGAGGTGGCCGAATTTTTCAAACAGACCGGAGTTTTTGCATACTGTGAGAAATTAACCAAATTTCACCAACAGGTGGCCGAATCTTTTGCTATTTCCTATGATGGAAGGACGGCTAAAGTTGGCAAGGAGGAGATTATCATTGAYGAAGCARCCATTGCTGAGTACACAGGTTTACCCAGGTCGGGAVAYTGTTGGTTCAAGACTACCACACCTTCAAACATCGAATTCAGGTCATATTTGCTACCGGTGCATAAAGCTTTGATCTGGAAGAAGGACATTCCCATGTCTTATTTGGAACCAAAGTGGCAGTCCCTGTTGAAGGCAATTTTGGTGTATATCACTTGTCAGGGGCGCTACAACAGGGTAATGTTTTATCATTTTAAACTTCTGAATCATTTCACAGGCAGAGAGCCTATAAACCTGCCTTACTTCTTTCACAAAACCTTAAGGAAGATGGCAAGACAAGTAAAAGCCCAGCCTGCTAAGGTTGTCAGCAGATTATCACATCAAGGACTAATTACTCTTCTTGTGAGAGAAGCTCTACAGAGGAAACAGATTGAGTGGGGCTTCTTTTTGGTTTGGAATGAATTTCAAATAGAAAGACCACCAGAGGTAGAAACTAAGAAAGCCAGGGGCAGAAAAACTCTTACTCCCAAGAGCAGTCACAGGAAAAGGAAAGGAATCTCACTACCAAGAGATCCCATAAAATCATCCCCTGGCAAGAAGGAAGGAATCAAGAGAAAATTACAGTTTGAAGGTAAACAGTCTAAAAACCCAGCCACAGGAAATAACCTTCTAAATCTACCTTACAGTGATTCAGAATCAAAACAAGAGGTGGCAGAGACATAGGATAACATGCAGACTGAACAAGGTGCATATTTTTCACCAAGTCCTCCAGAGGCCCATAGGCAACCAGAAGCAGAAGCCTCCTCAAGCATGCCTAAAATAGCTAGAACATAGAAAATCAACAAGCTCCTGCAACAGGTTTATGAAATGGAAGTCCTAGAAAGGGTGATAAAAAAAGCCAACACAGACCTCACTGACAGAAATGCAGAACTGTTCAAAATGAATCAAATCCTCAAGGAGAAGCATGATAAAATTAAAGATAGAAACAAGGTATTGATAAGAGAAAACATGAAGCTGTATAGACAGCTCAGGATCCTGAGGTTGAAGTTAAAACAGTTTCAATCACCAGCAGAGGAGCATACTGGATTGGAAACTTTGGCTAAATTAGCCACTACTATGATGGACACACCAGAACACCCCACACAACCAATAGAAGTTCGTAGGTCTGCAAGAACAAAGGCTGCCTCATCTAAGAAACCCTGAGCATAAAAAAAGGGATCCAAGGTGAGCATTTTTGTAAATTTTGAAATTTTCTCAAAGATGCAGTTTTGGTGGTTTAGGCGAACAGGACGACTGTTCATTAACCACCGAAAGCGGTGCTTTCGGTAGTTAACCCACCCAGAAGCTTTCCAAGTTAACCACCGAAAGCCTGTCATGTTCAGAATAATCAAGTTTTTGCACAGATCAAGGTTTTTTGAGTTGAAAAGGTTTGAAATCTTTTCGAATGAACATCTGATGAATTATCAATACAAATCCAACAGTTATTTTTGACAGATTGTGGAAAGAGGAGGTGTCTCGACGGTTTTTGATATCTTTGACAAAGACAGAAATTCAGGACACTTTGCCACCTCAACAAATTCGAATTTGCCTCTCTTGGAGAGTCATCATTTAGCCTTGGGAGGCTATCCTGCACATCACCAACAATCAACAAGAGAGAAGGACCAAAAAATCTAGGATTGACCTCACTTTTGGGGATCATCCCACATCTTTTGCAATCAGATTTTGATTTACTATTTTTAGCTTATTTGATCCATGTTTTTAGGATCTCAGAACTGCTTTGTAAAGCTATAAAGCTAAGGATAGAACATGAACCAAAGGTTCGACTTTGGAGACTTTTTTCATATTATGTAACTCAAAACTTCTCATTTTCATATGCAGTAATACAAGCTTCTTTTTCCATAACTTGTTCAGATTTCATCTTCTTGTCTATTATGTACTTGCACCTGGATATTACATTCATGATGTTATGCTTGTTTATGCCAGATAACTGTCGTCTTATCACTACATTCATAAGTTTAACTTTGCAAGTATTCTTGTGATTATTGTAATTGGCCATTCATATATGCTTATATGTGATTCTGCTGATATAATAGTTATTTCTTCATCCATCCCTTTGTTTGTAAACTCTCTGAACATTTGTGGTTGAAAGCCTTGTCCTTCTTGATGTGTTTATGCATGATTTGAGTGAAGAAGTGAATCAGTCCTCCGACTTGATCCAAACCCACACTTTTTATTGAGAAAATAGTTACCAAAAGTTTAAGTTACCAGGCATCTTTGACTTACAACCTAGGAGAGTTTCTTGGAGTGATAACAGAGTCCAAAAGGCATGACACGATACGCAAAGGTACCCCAAGGGGTTGTGAAAGTAGTTTTTTACTGATATGTTGGGTGGATTTGAATTTGATTATATTCGGAGAACCCATCCATAAAGGATAGTGCCTCATGGTCGACACAATCATCGATGATTTGGTCAATGAAAGGGGTTGGGAAGTTGTCTTTGGGACTGTTGGCACAGGGGTAGACCCATGGTTCAACTCAAATAATGCACCAACAAGCCCTAACTACTGGCCCTTTCGGCAACACCTGCGAAGTAGATGGAGTCTCACCTGAAGTAGAAATAGGGGGTTGCAGGACATAGGTGTCTACAAATAGAGGAAATGCAAAGTGGATCTGGGGCAACAACACATAGAAATATAGATATTATCTACCACTCTTAAGCTTACTTTGCAAGTTATATCTTAGATCTAACACAACAATGCAATAACAGTATAATAGAAAGCAAAGAACACATCATCAACCACACAGAACAACAAGATATACATGGTTCACTCTCTCCCTAGGGCTATGTCCACAAAAATACGTTTCTTGATATATTAAGATGGAAACATACAGTTCTATCTGTGCACTTAGCTTGCAGATCTCTCTTTCTTTATTTCTTTCTCTCCCCTCCATGCACACCCAGCTGCAGGGTTGATCTTCACACCCAGCTGAAGATCTTACAATACAGACTCAATATTTCTCTCAATAACAATTAACACTAAGAAAAATCAACATCATTCAATCATGAACCAACCCTCCCAACTCTTCTAGCCCTTTATTTATACATTACATGACCAACTTCTAGGTGTCAAAATCCTAGGTCAACTTGACCCGCGTTTTCAGGGCTTCGCTAGCCTGTTCTTCTTTATTTTCCACGAGGTGCTCCAAAGCATCCGTTGGTGGATTTTTCTAGTTACTGATTTGTCCATGATCCATCTTCTTTGTTGATCTATCTTCCTTGATTTTCTCTTCCAACGGTTAGCTTTCCCTTACTTCGCTCCTTCTTTTCTGCTTCTTTGACCACTTTGACCCATTCTCAGTCAATGTGCCGTCTGCGCTCTTCGTACTTCATCTTTCCTCTTCCTTTGTCTTTGATTTCTTCCTTAATCCATAACCAAGGGCCAACATGCCCCCAACACTCACATGTGATTCGTCCCGAGTCACTGCAAGACTGAACCTTCTGTGTTACTTTGACTGCAGACTGCGCGGAGTAGCCTGTGCTTTATGCCCTGTCCCTCCCTATCATGTGCAGACTGTCTTTTATGTGTCTGGTACCCAATTTCAACTACATGTGGCACCTAGACCTTTCTTCCTATGCTTTTACTGAGAATTGTGAGGCAACTGGTTGTCATAATACAATTTCAACCGGCTCCCATTTACCAACCCTTCCTTCCATTTTCCATTAAGGGTCTTCAACTACACAACTCCTCCTTCTGTGACATAGGAAACGTCATATGGCCCAATCCAATGGGTTTTGAACTTCCATGGATGCTTCTTGAACTTGCTATCATATACCAATACCAGATCTCCTTGCTTAAATGCTTTCTTCTTGATATGTCTGTCATGGTAGGCCTTTTCTCGTTCCTTTTGTACCTGCTGATGAAACCCTGTAATAAAATTATCTTCCTCTACCTCCAACAATTGCGCAAGGCTGCGTCATCCATACCTGTAAATGCTGCAATTCTTAAGCTAGGAACCAAGTATTCCATAGGTACCACTGCTTCCATGCCATAAACTAACTTAAAGGGAGTCTGCATTGTCAACATTTTGCAAGTGGTTTGATAAGCCCATAACACTGTTGACACTCTCAAATCCCAATCATCTCTGTTCACACTGCAAATCTTTGTCAGGGTTGTCTCCAAGATCTTATTGAAAGCTTCGACTGTACCATTCGCCTGTGGGTGGTACGATGTTCTCTTCTGATGGTGAACTTCGAACTCCTGAGTCAAGGCTTCAATAGTTTTGTTGATGAAGTGTGTGCCTTGATCACTCATAAGAATCTCCGGGAAACCAAATCTGGTTAGAATATCCTCAAAAATGAACTTCGCAGCTGTGGCTGCACTACAGTCCTTAACTGCTCTTGCTTTTACCCATCTGTTCAAGGACTTTGTCATAGTGATAATGTATCGGGCTCCTGTGCGCTTCCCAAATGGGTTGATAGGTCCCACAAAATCAATGGCCCATTTCTCAAATGCCCATAAAGTTAGCTAAGTTGCTAAAGGCATCTCATCTCTTCTAGAAGGTTTCCCAACTCTTTGGCATACATTGTAGGCTCTGTAGTATTCCTTAACATCTTTGTGTAAAGTGGGCCACTAGAGGCCAGCTCTGAGAACCTTTTGCAATGTTTCTTTCCCTGCATAATGTTCTCCTGCGATGCCTTCATGTGCTTCTGCCAGAATCAATGGTCTTTCTGCCTCCATAACGCATCTCCTCAAGATCTCATCAGGTCCCATCTTGTATAGCTATCTAGCTATAAGTGAAAAATCCACAGCACAAACTACCAACTATTTCTTCTGAATAATTGTATACTCACGGGGTGCCATTCCCGTAGACATGAACTGGACTATCTCGATGAAGTGATCATCAACTTTTCTGATGGCCAACAACTATGGATATGGTAGTGTATCCTCCAAACTGGTAGGTTACTCTCCATGTTCTAACCTAGATAAGTGGTCAGGTCCCTTGTTCATTCTCCTTGGCTTGACCATAATCTCAAAATCATATTCCTGGAATAATAATAACCATCTGCATATTCTTCCTAGGTTTCTTGATTGAGTATGTACTGAACTGTTGGTAACAATGCTCTGATAACTCTGATTACTCTGGTTACTTAACGATGCTAAAACAACAGGAGGAGTAGTAGTACTTACTTCTACGGTAGGTAGTCCCGAAAGTTACTGATTCTTCTTGGCGAGGTTCTTCAGTTTTCCCTTCCTCTACCCTAGCGGACTCCAAGTACTCCTCATTCAATAGCTCTTCTTCTTCTCCACTGTAAAAACCTTTGTCCTGTGCCAGTGGCTCATGACTCTGCTCAAACAGGTTCACCAGAGGGACCTCTCTGAATGATCTCCCACTGCGTGTGTGTCCAACCTTTGCGTCGCTGTCGTTGTCTGAGTTCTTGAACATTAGCTTTTCAATCCGACCAATTACTGCATCTTCAAGATGTTCTTCTCATGCAATAACATCTTGATCTTCAACTTCAAAATGTTTAAAATTTTTCCTCAAGTCTCTTAAAGAAAGATCTCTCTACTTGGCTATATGACTCTACTCTGTCAATAACAAACTCAGTAATGTACCCTCCAATAGTGCTATCAAACCAATGATCTACTACTCTTGACACGACGTTACCAACTCTTGTTGGCCCTTGACCAAGTTTTGAGGATCCTTGGTCATGTTTGACCTAATTTTGGGACTTCGATAGGCTGTCGAAGGCGGAGCGCAAGACGAAGCAGAGATCGCGGGATCTCAACCCCTTTTAGGGCCCTTTTTGGGATTCAGGATTATGTAATGGGTATGGGATGTCGACCCATGGGTTTACCCATGCTTAGGCCTATTTTGTATGTATAAATAGATGCTAAGACGAGGTAGTGAGTGGGAATGGCAAAGTGCTAGAATTGGATCTGTGTGATCAAGAGTTGTAAATGATTTGTGCATATTGTGTGAGGCTTGGAAGGCTAGTGCAAGTAACTATAAGAGACTGTGTGAAGGCTTGGTGCTATACCTTAGTGAGAAGAAGGAGGATCTGGCGGAGTGCGCACAGATCTCCTGTCTTCCACGGAGTAAAAATTGGATGCTATGTGCTTGTAAGAAGCTTGACCAAAGATAATAAAGAATACAAAGCATTGGTGGACGTAGCCCCAGGGTGGGGGTGAACCACGTACATGATGTGTTGCTCTGCTTTGTGCGATGTGTTTATATGTTAATGTGCTTAGTGATTCAATATAGATGAATGGTAGATAGATATGTTAATTCTATGTGCTTAATAGTATGGATCTGACCTATGTGAATATGCTTAGTGCTTAAATACCTTAGATCTAAATGAATACTGTGATACTATGTAACTAGGGTTTAACCACGCTATAACTAAGACTGGATATTGATGAATGTTAACTGTTGAGTGCTTTGTTAAGTGTTAGAATCAGAGATCTATGTCCCACCTAGGGTTGCAGACATCTGAGTCCTACATCCACCCCTGCCTCTACCCCGGGTGAGACTTCATCTGCTTCGCAGGTGTTTCCGAAAGGGCCGATAGTTAGGGTTTTGTTGGTGCACTGTTGTAGCGTTGAACCCTGGGTCTGCCCCTGTGCCAACAAATGGTTCCATTGCCAGGACCTGAAACTGTGATTGATGGGAACTGAAGAAAAAGAAGCTTTGTGCGAAGATCTGACCTGAAATTGTGAAAGCTCTGTGCGTAGATCTATCGCTCTAGTGCGCGGTATTCTACTTGATCTGTGAAGCTCTGTGCCAAGAAGGGTCAGATCTAAAGAAAATAGGTAAGATCTACAATCTCTGTGCTCTGATAAAGGTAAGAATAGTGAAAAGTTTTAGATCTGGAAGCTTTGTGCTCTGTTGAAGATAAGATTAGTAGAAGTTTTTGTTTCTAAAGTATGGATCTAGGTATGCTTGATAAGAATTGTCCTAGCTTGAAAACTAGGGCATTGATATATGAAATAAGATTTGATATGAGTAGATCTGATAAGAATAGTGAAAGATATGTTATACCTATGCATAGAGAGAATGTTTGGACTAACAAATGGATGCAGGATCCTAGAAAGATTTTTTTGCAGGTTAGCTACCATAATCCTAGTGCGCAGTATAGGAAAGGCTGGGGATCATTTAAGAGAAAGAGAGGATTAACTCTTTGTTACAGTTGCAGAAAATGAGGACATCTTGCTAAGGAATGCCCTGGAAGAAGACCTAGTTTCCTCTATTGCAAAGCTATGGACCATGAAGTTTTGGATTGCCCTAGAATGATTGCTAAGATCGAAAGGATGAATATGAGACAAGGGGACCACAAGAAAGGTCAAGCAACTGAGATTATGACAGAACTCTAGAAAGAATCATAAAAAGTATTGCTACAGATGAAAGAAACCCTGAATGACCACCGACATATTAGCTTATCAGAGATATTCAAAGAAAAAGAATGCATTGAAGTAAGAATAGGAGACTTCGACATTGACTGTGTTCTGGATGAGGAAACACAGGTGAATATTATGATAGAAAGAACTTGGGAAATTCTAGGAAAGCCTGCTATGATTCCTTCATTGGGAGGAATATGATTATTTAGAGGAAAACTAATAACCCTATGTGGAAGACTTACCCAGATATCTATGAGTGCTCATGGAACTTCGACAAAGGAAGAATTTGAAGTTGTTAAATTTATTGAGAACAATGCTCCATTCACTATGTTAATAGGAAAACCTTGGATTGAAGGAGATTAGGCCAGAAGGAAAGAAGAAGAAATCTTAGAGCATAAGAAGCAAGAGTTAAAAGATTTCATGATTAGGAGGATCGCACACTTGATTGAAGAACAATAGAACCAAGCGAAGCTATTTAAAACTAGAGACTTGGATGTCGAAGTGGCAAGAACACTAGAAGACCTGCAGAAGACTGAAGCACCTATTCCAGATACAGATGAAGTATTACCCCCGATTTCTAGGAAAGAATCTCAACAACGCGAAGTTGCTCTGCCAAAAGAAGATAAGAATTAAAATGGAAAAAGGAATACCGAGACGAAGCTCACTGGAAAGAAGGCCCGAAAACTAAGTAAGAAGAGAGCTAAGACCGAAAAGTTACAGAAAGTTCCAGAGGGAAATTCGCAGAAGGAAAATTTGCAAAATTGGAACTTCGCTGGGATATTAGAATAGTGTCACATGGCACTTCGCCATGGCAATGCAATATAGTCGTTGGGAACAGTATAACCATTAGACCGACGAACCAAATGGGTAGAAATGCATTTATGATTAGAAAGTTCGCCACCAGACCATTGGGACCGTTCCATAACAAACATAATTCTGTTAATGAAGGATTCTCACCCGTTGCAAGAGATCCATTGCCAAGTTATCTATTTATCCGGTCGCACCACGCAATGAGAACACTTTTGCTAACCATGAATCTGAATCCACAGGCTAGTTGATTTCGCACAGTGATCATCATGCTATTGCCATCCATCCCGTTGCATTTACTAGTTACTCTTCGAACCCAAGATATTCAACCACGAGCGTGCATGTAGGACGAGCTTAGTGCTGCAGAGAAAATTGTCGAAGAAGTTCTCAATGACCTAATGGCTGAAAGAGTAATGTCTGAAAGAGAAATGTCTACAAGTATTCAAGCATCATCGATGAGAGGAGTGCAAGCCTCTCCGTCGACTGCTCACGGAGTCGAATCATCCCGACCAACAACGAAAAAGAGAACCAAACACAGAGATGACCTAGCAAATGCGAAGCTGATCCTGACCATATTGCCTGATTACATCCCGCCTCTAGACAACGTGGTGAGTTGAGATAGTGTGCCAAGAGATTTCGAGTACTCCATGGTTACTGCGTACCTCCCGAAGGGGATACGCGCAGCAGGACAAGATTGCAGTGTTGAAGTTCAGTGACTTCAACTTCGGAGATTGCAAGAACTATAGCATGCTCACCTCATACAAATACTTGACCAAGATGAAGGGGAAGAACTCAAAGATAATCCCCCAACCATGGACAATGAACCTCGCGCAGTCCACCCTGCTAAATGTAATGAAAATCCCACACTTCGGAAGGCACCAGGAAGTGAATCCTGTGTCAAGATATTACTTTCATGTTACCATGGCGGTTACTTATGGCTAGACCTTTGTGTTACAGTCGATCCGATGCTGATCCATATGATCACTGGATTAAGTATGCAAGGACCTAACCCGCAGGAGTTCTATCCAGGAAAAGCCACAGATCATGCACTAGCATAGAAGATCAAAGATACATATGACGATGTTGAAAAGGGGATGCGAGGCTACAAGGTAGCCTCCATCCAGAATAACACAGTGCGCCTAGCCTTCCAGCTAATAGCCAGAAAGTTAGTAAGGAAGAACAAACCTACGTAGGTCACAGGATTTGTCGTTGACCTCGCAGAGAAGTGTGTGGAAGGCCTGCAGATGAACTGGGCGAAGTACCTAGTTAATCAACTGGAACTAGATTGCCGCGAAGCATAGGATTAGGGCTATGAGTTTCACTTTAGCTGGCTCCTGATCCTCATCGCCTTTGTTGCCTGGGAGATGCCGAAAGGTGTGACCTTTCTATATATTGAACCGTTCGAGCTGCTTGCTGCGAAGTTCACCACACTCTGGTACTCGAGTGATATTAAAAAATAGTGGCAGTCGAACACTGTTTTTCATACATATTACCTTTAGCTGAAGAGAACTATTGAAGCTGAACCTCACATGACTGCAAACACCCTATAGAGGTTCCGACCCCTGATGAAGTTCTGCGCAGATTAACACTTCATCTACATAACAGTGCGAGCCGATGAACATAAGGAGAAGCTTCAGTCGTACTACAAACTCACGAAAGAAGACCTAGAGGAGATCACTAAGGATTGGTCCATAGACCTCCTTATTCCTGCAAACCCTGCAAAGATGTCTCACCCTGATAGCCCATAGACCACGCATAAAGAGCATGATACACCCGGGCCCAGCAGAAGGAAGAAGACCGAAGAGGTCCAAGATTTAAGCAGAGCCTTAGGAAAGATTGCTTCAGTATCAGCTGACCGAGGGGGTGATGATGAAGTAGAAGAGATAAATGACAAGGGAGCTTAACAGAAGCAAGGCGAAGTAACATCGCCCAGAGACGGGGTTGTCCCCTGAAGAAGAGGAAGGCTTCTCCCATGAAACCTTCTTCCCAAAGAAATCGAAATCCACCATGACCAAGATGAAGACCGTGCTTACTACCGATGATTTTGACTTCATCATCGCAACTCTAAACGACGCTTCACTGGAAATCGTGGAGAAACAAGAAGCCAAGCAAGAGGAAATGTACAATAGAATTGAGGTCGAACTCTTAGGGGTACAACAGGCCCTTCAGTCCAGTCGTGTAGTCTCCACTGCACCCCTGCCATCAGGAGAACCAAAGTTGGGAGATGAGCCAACCCAACTCCATCGACTAGCCGATGCGGTCGAGCTCGCCTTCGTCGCGCTCAAGAAGAAACATAACAAGCCACCCAGGCCTTGAAGCAAGTGCAAGGCATAATCGTAGAACAATGCAAAGTTGCAAAACAGGAGAAGGTTACTCTCTAGACAAAGTTTAAAGAAGAGAAAGTAAAAATGCAGCAAGAAAAATAACAGTTGCTTGTAGAGAAACTCGAAGTGAAGGAAGCAGTCAACAAAGCACTCCACTTTGTGATAGGCTTAGAGAATCAAGCAGAATATCAAGTCACACATCAAGTAGAGAAGCTTGCAGAAGCTATCCAACAACTACAACAACAAATAGTAGACTTAGAGCTCCGCACAGTGCCTAGTACCCCGCAGGATGTGAGGGATCAAAGAGAAGTAACTGCTTGAAGCACAGTTGAGAGAATCAAAGCACTCACCATGGAATGTAAGAAAATCATTGATCGCAATGCCCAGACCTATGAGCAACTCACTGAGAATCCAGAACTGAAGGCACCGGAGTTGCAACTCCAAGAGGTGAAGTATCAGGCAAAGACAATACAGGCGCAGTTGAAGCCCCTGCCGGCTATGGAAAGAATGAAGTGATCTCAGAAGCAGTGCACTGCCTAGAAGCAGGTCCACACTATCCAGAGCAAAGTCATGGAAGTGACTTAGAGGCTCCAACCTGTACATGCTAAGGCTTACCAACTGTTCATAGAGATCGAAGGCCGAGGAGCTGAACTAGAGCAAGTCGTCACTGCAGCTGAACAACGCCTAGAGGGACCTGTCAACAAAGCACTCATACAAGAGTTCATTGAAAAGGAGGTCATGACATAACAACAAGTTGAAGAAGCTCAAGCCAAGCTCAACAATTTTGAAGTAGAACTTGTCAGATCAAAGTGACTCGGGACGAGTCACAAGTGAGTGTTGGGGGTCCGTTGGCCTTTGACCAAGTTTTGAGGATCCTTGGTCATGTTTGACCTAATTTTGGGACTTCGACAGGCTGTCGAAGGCAGAGCGCAAGACGAAGCGGAGATCGCGGGATCTCAGCCCCTTTTAGGGCCCTTTTTGGGATTCAGGATTATGTAATGGGTATGGGATGTCGGCCCATGGGTTTACCCATGCTTAGGCCTATTTTGTATGTATAAATAAATGCTAAGGCGAGGTAGTGAGTGGGAATTGATAAGTGCTAGAATTAGATTTGCGTGATCAAGAGTTGTAAATTCTTTGTGCATACTGTGTGAGGCTTGCAAGGCTAGTGCAAGTAACTATAAGAGACTGTGTGAAGGCTTGGTGCTATACCCTAGCGAGAAGAAGGAGGATCTGGCGGAGTGCACACAGATCTCTTGTCTTCTGAAAAGTAGAACTTGGATTCTATGTGCCTGTAAGAAGCTTGACCAAAGATAATAAAGAATACAAAGAGTTGGTGGACGTAGCCCCAGGGTGGGGGTGAACCACATACATGTTATGTTGCTCTGCTTTGTGACATGTGTTGATGTGTTTATATGTTAATGTGCTTAGTGCTTCAGTATAGATGAATGGTATATAGATATGTTAATGCTATGTGATTAATAGTATGGATCTGACCTATGTGAATATGCTTAATGCTTAAATACCTTAGATCTGAATGAATACTGTGATACTTTGTAACTAGGGTTTAACCGTGCTGTAACTAAGATTGGATATTGATGAATGTTAACTGTTGAGTGCTCTGTTAAGTGTTAGAATAAGAGATTTGTGTCCCAGCTAGGGTTCAACGCTACATCTAAGTCTTGCAACCACCCCTTCCTTTACCTCAGGCGAGACTTCATCTGCTTCGCAGGTGTTGCCGAAAGGGCCGGTAGTTAGGGTTTTGATGGCACCCTGTTGCAGCGTTGAACCCTGGGTCTACCCCTATGCCAACAACTCTCTTGACCTTCTTGATAAGCGCCGACATTCAAACCACAAATGGTCTAGATATGATTTCAAGCTGGGTATATGTTAATCTGGCTAACCACTCGCATAGCTCCTTATGAACTCCTCCAAAGAAAATCTCGTGTATATCAGTAAAGATATACCTTCCCAACCAATATTCTGCACTAATGCTAGGGTTCTTGTTCTAAGCTTCGGCGAATTCCCTCTCTTGTTCTTCTATCCACTTCTGAATCTTTGTCTTCGATGGAAACCACTTTGACATTCCCTTAAGAAGATCCCAGTCCCGGCAACAAAACCATTTGTTGGCACAGGGGCAGACCCAGGGTTCAACTCAAACAACGCACCAGCAAGCCCTAACTACTATCCCTTTCAGCAACACCTGCGAAGCAGATGCAGTCTCACCCAAAGTTGCAATAGGGGGTTGCAGGACACATGTGTCTACAACCAGAGGAAATGAAAAGTGGATCCGGGGCAACAACACACGAAAATCTAGGTATTATATACCACTCTTAAGCTTACTTTGCAAGTTATATCTCAGATCTAACACAACAATGCAATAACAATATAACAGAAAGAAAAGAACACAACATCAACCACACAGAACAACAAGATATACGTGTTTCACCCTCTTCCTAGGGCTACGTCCACAAAACTGCATTTCTTGATATATTAAGATGGAAACATAAAGTATTATCTGCGCACTTAGCTTGCAGATCTCTCTCTCTTTCTCTCTTTCTCTCCCCTCCCTGTGCACCCAGCTGCAGGGTTGATCCTCGCACCCAGCTGAAGATCTTACAATACAGACTCAATATTGCTCTCAATAGCAATTAACACTAACAACAACCGATATCAATCAATCATGAACCAACCCTCCCGACTCTTCTAGCCCTTTATTTATACATTCAATGACCAACTTCTAGGTGTCGAAACCCTAGATCCAAAACCCTAGGTCAACTTGACCCACGTTTTCAGGGCTTCACCAGCCTGTTCTTCCTTCTTTTCCGTGAGGTGCTCCAAAGCATCCGTTGGTGGCTTTTTCCACTTGCTAAATTGTTCACGATCCATCTTCTTTGTTGATCTATCTTCCTTGATCTTCTCTTGAAACGAATAACTTTCCCTTACTTCGCTCCTTCTTTTCTGCTTCTTTGACCACTTCGACCCATTCTCAGTCAATGTGCCTTCTATGATCTTCATACTTCGTCTTTCCTCTTCCTCCATCTTTGCTTTCTTCCTTAATCCATAACCAAGGGCCAACATGGACAAGCATGGTTGAAATCGCGAAAGTCTGTGTAGACGCAAATAGTTCCCTATTTTTGTTAACAGGGATAGGGTTGGAGACCCACGAAGTGTATGTAATGGGGTAAATGAAACTAGCAACGCATAACTTGCCAATTTCGTCTTTGATAGCCGCAACTTTGGATGGGTGAAGGGGGCGTTGATTTGGACGAACAAGGGTGACATCTGGCCATGTGTCGATTTGATGTTTGACTATGGAAGGATTGAGGCTAGGCATCTCGGTATATGACCAGGTAAAAATATCCCGATATTCCTGAAAGAGATCTTTATAAGAAGTGAGTTCTTCAAGGGAGCATGTGGCACCAATGGTGATTTATTCTACAATTCTCGGTTTAATGGAAATGTCAATTTTGACGGCGGGGGAGATATTTTATATGTTGCCTTATTTAAAAGCATCGAGGGCAGGGATAGGGTTTTTGAACCAGTCAATATGCCCTGAAGGAATAAAATCCTTGGTTTTGATTGCACATAGGGAGGCGTGGGTAGGGGGATGAAAGGCCTCTTGTGAAAAGAAAAATGCTCGATGATGGAGCACATTCCATGGGAAATCAGGGGTAGTGAGTTCCTCCAGGATATCTTTTTCATAGTGGAACATGCGAGAATATAGGGGATCCGGGGAGGTGACAAGGGAAACTAGCAATGGGTAAGTGCTATTGTCCTCAAGTGGTGAGGATGTAGAAGGGATGTCGTGTACAGGGTGTGATGGCTCGTTGGACATGAACCACATGTCACGATAATGTTGATGGTACCTCATTTTCTCGGGGACTGACGACGAAATATATCGAATATTAGTAATGTGAGCCTCAGTAGGGAGTGGTTGAGAGGGCTTATGCCGAGATGTTTGGCGTACTACGGCTAATTTTTGGCGGAATTTAGGTAGAGTTGGGAAATGATGAGTGTAATGGCCATATTCCGAGCATATGGCGCAAGCAAATTTGGTTGATAACCCTTTATTGAGTGTGGTTGAGGACTCCGTAGTAGCAGTGGATGTACTTGGTGGAGTAGTAGGAAATGGGGTTGCTTTGGGGAGCTAGATAATATTGCGCAACTCAGGAGGAGTAGGACATCTATTAGTGGAGTGTCTTTCTCTTTCGCATAATGCGCAAGGAGGTTAAGATCGAGGAGGGAGCAGAGCTATGGCCTCATTCTTCCTTCATCTACCCAACACGGTGGTGGTGTTATTACTCGTTGGGGTGGGGGTGGTGTGGCAAGAGCCTATACTGGGATTTGCATTGGTAATCCCTCTATCTGAGGAGGTAGAGATGGTGTAGGAACCATAGTGGGTGGATGAAGATACCAGACAGGGATGGAAAGATCAATGTTTATAAGGGTGAGATTAGCAACTACCTAGAATGCTTGGACTCCAGGCGAGGGATAGAAAAAGGGAATTTGGGTAATGGCTTGGGGGATAGTTTCCCAAAATGGAATTTTCCCTTGGAGGGCGGGGGGGAGAATCTGGGATAAGTGGTGCAGTGAGGTTCTCAGGGAACTCTTGAGGTAATAGTTTTTCGACTGGTGGAACTGTGATGTGGGGAGGGGCCTTGGTGAAAGGAGTAATGTCTCTAATATCTATTCCATTAGAAGATACTACACACACTTGTGCTGAAGGGTGTGGGAGAGGTGGTGCTCCGTGATATGCCCCCAACAAGGATGGGTCCTTGAAAATTTCGGGACCCATGTCGATGACCGAAAAAGCATCGAGATAGTGCAGACAAGGGGGAGAATGTTATCAATGTTGGTAGAATGATTAGGCTCATAATGTGTAAGTTGGTCGATGGTGACAATTTTTCCATTGCGGGGGAACATCAGCGTTCGAAACACAGAAGAGGCTACTGCCTTCATAGCATACATGTAGCTATGTCCGAACAAGATATTGTAATGAAGTGGGGCGTCGATAACTTCAATGTCGATGAGGATGGTTTTTCCCTCAAGTTCTACAGGGACATTTTGGAAGAGTCCTTCAAGGGATGATGGGCGACTGTTGTAAGCTCGCAGGGTGATGGTGGATGGTACTAGCTCAGGTGAGCTAAGTTTTTTCCATACTACTTTGGACATGATGCATGTGGATGCACCTTCATTCATGATGCATCAATGAACTGTGATGTTTCGTATCTTAATTGGTATTTGAAAAGCTACCAGGGCGGGGAGGCGTGGTTCTCCACTATCTAGATCAAAAGTGACGAGTCGAGTATCAGCTGGGTCAACTGCCCCCAAGGCGGAAAGCAAGGATTTCCGCTGAGATGGACATGTTTGGAGGACCTCAAATACAGACATGGCTATAAGAGACTGTGCTAAAACGTCGACCAGACTGTAATTATGTGCTCCCCTAGCATGAGTGTTATTTACATTCCATCGTAACGACATACGAGGTATACGGGGGTTTGGTTCAATGTTAGGGCATGGAATCATCAATGTTTGTTTCGTTGTAGCTAGAACCTCTTCTAAGGTGGTTGGGGTAGATTCAGGGGGAACACCGTATTGACGACCGCGTGTTTGCAGAAGAATCTCTTCTTCACTGGTAAGGAGGATATTACGATCGACTAGATTTCTAGGTTGAATGGGACCCAAGTTTTGATACTTCCTTATTTGTGGTGGGGCAAGGTTATATCTTGTTAGGTATTCATCACACCTTGGTGTGGAATATGGTTTTTCAAAACAACCGGAGGTTGTGGTTTCTAATAATGTTGTGGGGCCTGCTGAGGGGTAGGCGACGCTGGAGGGCATTGCGTATTCATGGATTCTTTCATCCGTTTGAAGTCGACAATTTGGGGGCAATGGTGTGTATAATGTCCATACTCACCACATAGAGCGCAAGGGAAGTTATTTCTGAGGTTATTTTTCTTCCCTTGTCGTGGTTGTTTGTTTCCCCCTTGGGGGTTTTGGTTGCCTTGATTTTGGTTGCCCTCAGTAGGATGGTTTTGTTGGGTGTTATTTCCTCCTGGTCCTGGGTTGTTATTGTTTCAATTTTTCCCTTTCTTCATGGAATTATTTGACTGATGGGATGGATTCGTCGTATTCAATTGTTCAAAAGTTTGAACTTGTTGAATG
The DNA here is from genome assembly GCA_032191745.1 of Picea mariana. Lineage (NCBI taxonomy): Eukaryota > Viridiplantae > Streptophyta > Pinopsida > Pinales > Pinaceae > Picea > Picea mariana. The sequence continues at coordinate 152,058 of JASDQU010308840.1, forward strand.
GGAGAGGGTTGAACAAAGTTAACGTCGACATGTGGTTGTCCTAGTGGAGAAGCAACTGGCTGAGGAGGACCAGGAAATGGAAAATAAAGATTTTTTCGTGGAGATGATCCATATGGTGTATAGGAAGTTGAATCACTTCCATTACTGCTGAGGTTATATGCGAGGGTTGAGGGTGAACTCGTACTTGGTTGAGAGACCAGATGCATCATGGGTACTGGTGGGGGTCCACCCAATGGTGGAGGGGGAGAAACATTATACGACTATTGGTGAGTGGGAGGAGGGTAATACGACGTCCCTCCATATGGTTGTGAATATGGATGTGCCCCATAAGTGGGTGACGGGTGGTTGTAAGGGTTGAGATGGGTCATAGAACCAATCAACCCATTCACAGCGTGTGACATCCTAGGTTTTTCCTAGCCAAATGGTATGGGTCGGGGTGCATTAGGTAATATTGTGTACAAGTAACCCGATTGTGCATAGATGAAGTCAAACTGTTGGGCCTTGCTGATGGCCTCCTCTTTTGATTGAGGAAAAATGGATGCTACATACTTGGCAATAACATAGACGAGTGATTTGAGAAACCAATTGAGACGTTGTTCTTTGGTGGTTTCTACTTTACACAAACTACATCTCCGATGCCATTCATGGATGTAGTTGGCTATATGAATAGTCATGGTTTTTTTGAGCTTAGAGAGAAGTTCTAAGTCAGTATCATGACGAAATGGTAGTTGAAAAAAGGACAAAAAGTTCTTGGCCAATGATTTAAAGGTCACATGGGACCCTGATTTTTCATCCACATACCATTTGGCTGATGAGCCCGTGAGAGTTCTTTGAAATAACCATAAGCAGATGTAATCATGCATGATGTTGTTTGAAGAGCACCATAAGTGGAAGGTCATAACATGGTTGGCGGGATCTTCCCCTGGTTTTCCTTCAAATTTCGGAATATCTGAAGGTAGTTTTGTAGGCATATTGGGCCAAGTGGGGTCATGTAAAATGGGATCATTCGTGAGTTTGGTCAAATCAAGAATGTTATGGGATGCAAAGTATGGTATACAAAGATTTTGCTAAGGATTAGTTCCATCCATTGTGTGAGTAGGTAATGGACTTGTCCCTTGAGAGGGATTTGGTGGGTTTGTACTTCCTCCTTGGGAAGAAGTTTGACTCCCGCTTCCTCATGAAGGAGAACCAATAGATGGATGACCTTGGGTGTTTGACCCAAGCAAAGTGGAACCAAGTAAAGCTGATCCCAAAATAGTAGCACTCACGGGGGTGTGAGATGGTTGATCCGATGAGTTGGCAAGACTAGGGACTCCTCCTAGAATAGAAGGGCGATTATGTAAGCGTCTAGAACGAGGTGGATTATGTGGTTCCCCTATGGGTTCCAACTAGTCAAGTGAATGTGTGCAAATGGTGACAAGAGAGAAATAAATGAACAAGAGCTTTTAACCTTCACAAAATAGTATAACTCACAATTGCATGTAATCAAATGAACATCATACATAAATCAACTATAAATAAACAAGCACGTGGATAGGTGGAATTTGTCTGCATGGGGGAACAATAAAAACAAATGCTCATGTACTAAAAGACCTATCGTCCTTCCTCTCAATTCAATACTAGGCCATCCAATAACATTCAACAGTGGGGTCTGAAGCCACCAGAAGAGGAACTAGTGAAGATTGAAGAAATCAGTTATAATGAGGGGTAGAGGGTGCATATCTTGAAAGAGCTAGCAATATTTCCCAATAGCCACACAAAATATGATCAAGGTGCGATTGGAGCCCACAATCGCCACCTCGGTGGATATCCTAAGTTTTGGCCACTAAGTACCTCAGTCAAAGTGCGACATTTATATTTCCACCCTTAGAAATGGGTCATGGGTTGGATGCCCTCACAAGAGTTGGATGACTCAAGGAGGGATGTGCAAAACAACTGGATCTCGACCTTCAACCCTTCATGGGTATCTCCCTACCTTATGGTGTAGGAACACTTGACTTGGAGGATTTGAAAGTTCCCTATTTCTCAACTTCTATTGTTTGAAAATGTGAGAACCTGATAACAGGGGGTTATTTGGATGCCTACCCCCAAGGTCCTACCTAGACTAAAAAATTCTTTTGGCAACCCCTGTGGAGGAAAATTCGTGTGTTTTTTTTTTTTTTAGGTATGGTGGGCTGAGAGATTGGGGACATGGACCAACCTCATTTGAATTAATTGGTGTGGATAGTTTCCAAAGAAGTAGTCAGATCTTTCAAAATTATTTTTGGAGAAAGCCTACTTCGACCTCCACTATTCTAATAGAAATTATGTGTGTGAAGAGTGGCTTTGTGTGCAAGAAAGTGAAAAGTGTGCAAAGATTTTAATAATTTAAGTGTGAAATTGCAACATGTGGACTTCCTGTGGTCCTTACAAATTGGTGCAAACCCCCCCTTTCTCCTTGGGGCTGCGCGACCTCCTGGTCAAGGATCTTCAATTCTCAGAGCCGAATTAGCTCTCTGAAACCTTAATGGTCTCGTTTATAAATAAACACAGGCATTTTCTGTCTCTTGATGAAAGTTCTGTAACACTCGTGATCTCTTCTTCTCACTATTGAACGATCACGACTCAGGCGCTAACTCCTCCTCTGTTAAATCCTTCCCACATGTGACCTTGGGCTATGTCCACACATGACTTCAGGTGTGGTCGAAAGTGGTTTGGAATCAACCCACTTTTCTCCCCGCAATTCACTACCAATCACCGCGTGTCCTTTTTGCGATACCGTGGTTTCAATTGCGGCCCACTATCAAATTTTTAATATCTGAGTATTTTCCTTCCCCGCAATCCTTCATGATCATCGATCTCAATATCTTGACGACGCTTCTGAACCTGACAATTCAGATCTATCCTTTCCCAATTCTACGGATCAGAACTAACCCTTCTAAATCAACGACTGTGATTTATTCTGTGATTCAGGCTTTGGGAGTTTCAAATCTCAACTCCTTCTTTCTCCATAATGGCTATCTCCCGAAATAAAAGATTTGTTGACATTTTTCCTCCTCAAATTGACTGTTACAATTTACTTCGAACCTTTGGGTTTCAAAGATTTCAATTCTCAACTTCCTAGAGTATTATTATCCGAAGTTCGCGATCTGTCGCCACGTGTCCCTCTGGATATGACGGTCTAGATTTTCTTCTGGTCTTCAGCAGTCTCAATTCTCAATCGAAACCCAATTTCAATTTACCCGGAGCTTACGATCTGTTGACACGTATCCATCCTTAAATCAATGGTCCTTGTTTCCTTTGGCTCCTCTTGGATAGATTTTAACCCTCTATCTTGTCCAACTTCAAATTCTTCTTCTGAAGGATTTCTTCGACACTTAGTTGATTTCTGGTCCTGTGCACTCCTTGCAACTGACCTCTGCACTTTCTTATGAGAAAACCTGAGTTATTTTTCCAAGTCAAATACTTCGCATACACACTCCTTGCGCTTAATATGCATACTCTGCATACAAAAGTTCCACGCTATCTCTTCTGAGCTTCGAGTCAAAAAAGACTCTCTCACACGCACTCCTTGCATTCGGTACACACTCCTTGCATAAATTGCAGAAGAGAAAACACTTGAATCTTATTCAATTCTTCATAAATTCATTCCTTCACCATGAACATCATACATCCACAAAAAAGATAACAACAGTAAAATTGTAAAACAGTATCAACACTGTACAATTGGATAAACTTTTTCTGTTCTATTCATTTCAGAAAGAAATACATGATTACAACTTCTTTCTCTTACAAAACTACAATGAAAACTTGTCTAAGGACCTAAAGCTTCCTCGCTCTTCTTACTCCTATCTAAATTCTATCACACTCTACTCAAGCGGTTACCTACTCAGCTTAATTAATGCAACCTAATGACTAATACAGGCTAATATCCTACACTTGTAATATATTATAGTTGTGTAAGGATTTACAATGATCCATCAGTTCAAAACGGTGGCCCGACTTTACATACATCTAATTAATTAACGAGAGATTCAAAAAATCTCGACACCGCTACCAAGCTGGTTAAGAGTCGGTTTGGCTCTTTCAATGCGTTGATGTGTCAAATTCACTTCCACGTCTGCTTTGTTTTGATTTGATAACGATGCTCCTGCATCACAAATCTTCTTACCTAGCTTACTATGTGTCTTTGGTACAACCTTGTAGAATATTTAAAGTCCTAAAGAACTAGCAATGTAGACATATGGGTCCTTACAAATCCTTTAAACTCCCTAAAATGTTGTCTTCTACTTAAAAAGCTTTGAAACTATACTAGAATTGTAGACATGTGGGCATGCATGAACCCGTTACTTTGATCTTTAAACTTCCCTAGATTGTGATCTAAACTAAGAAATATTTTTCAGAAACTATCATAAGATTGCAAACACGTGGGCATGTATGGGCCCTTACAAAGCTTTAATATGGTTTCAAAAACTAAGAGGAACCCTAGGGGGGCTTTGTCCTCTCCTAAAGATTTTTTAAGGGAGATGAAATGTCATTTTAACCACCATTCTGATTCCCGAGATCACCCTAGGGTGCGGGGGAAGAGCATACTTGAGGGTCAAAATTAACTTCTAGTCCCAATTTAAGTGATTGTGTATGAAAATAAATAAATTCAACTTAAAATTTTAAAATCCAAATGAACCATCCATGTGGCAACAATGCAAAAGAGGAGAATAATGATTATTTTTACCCCTATGTGCCTATGTTAGCTAACCTTTCTTTATGATAAAGGACTCTAAGTGGAATGTAGTTTCCTTACATAGTGCATGAAAATAAAAATATGAAGGCTAGGGGCCTTCAAACCATTCATAAAAACCCTTACACTTTGAAAAAACTGGACTTATGCGCGGGCCACAGTTTTGGCAGGCGCGCAAAGGGCACAAAATGCGCAGAGTAATGAAACTTGTTTCATGCACAATGTGCGTCTGTGGGCCTGAAAAGCCGCGCACTTTCTGTCACGCGTCGGGGAAGAATTTTCCAAGTGAAATACTCCTTCCTCAGCTATGAATTTTGACTTTGGCAGGTTGGGCTAGGCTGATTTTGGTACCTGCATGTCAAAACAATCAAAATGAAGTTCTCTCAAGACTTAAATAGGGAGGAATTTGATACCGATCCCCAGTATGGTCACCAATTTGTTGTGTTGGTTTTGTCACTTGGGTGAACAAAAACACAACACTTGCATGTTTAGATATGCCTGCTAAACAAGACAAAAGTTTGTGAGTTGGTTAGACAAACCAAATAGACATGAAAATAAATAGATACAACTAAAAACAACTAAGAAATAAATGTTAGAGAAGCTTGAAAAACTAGAACCATGAAAATAAAAAAATATTGCTACCAATGGATCAATAGATTGATAGGCAAAACACCGTAGAGAAATGTAGGGACTTATGAGTCCCCTCTTCCTCCTTGGGAGGGCTCTTGAGTTCCATAATTGAGAGTTCTTCTCTTTATACAATGGAAGAAATGACAAATGGTGAACAAATACAATGTTTATTCCTTCAAGAGGTGAGTGGAATGGCCTATTTCAAAGGTTCTTGAAGGCTTCAAAGAGAAAAGAGGATTCTCAAAGAAGAATTCTTGCAGCATAACAATACTTGAAAATCTTATTTTCTTAGCACACCCATGGCTCTTATTTATAACATCCATTCATGGAAAAATGTAATTGGTTCATAGTGTGAATGAGGGGCCTTTTAGTGCACCCTCTAGCCCTTGACCAACGTCCAAGCTAGATTTCGCTCAGATATGAGTGTCAAATCATGTTGGGGTCGGACTAGAAGTGGTTGAGGGGTCGAAAAGATCCATAAATGCGTTGTTCATAGAAGTGCATGGATTTTCTCGTAGACAGTCACACATTTTGCGCACAGTGGACGCTGAGGCCTGTGTTAGTTTGCGCATTATGCACACTATGCACGCGCTTCCTTTGGTGAATCTGCACACTTTGATTTTTGACCCAACTATATAGTTTTTTGCCTTTTGATGGATTTGGTGCTGTAGGTGGACTAATTGTTGTTGGCATTGATGTTTTTCTTCAACCATTATGTGCAATGTTGTCGACGATTTTTCAGTGATAACACAAGTGATAAAAGATATACTAAGAATGTATGTGATGGACAAACTGATGCAGTGGGAAAAATATTTACCTTTGGTTGAGTTTACTTATAACAATGGGTATCAAGCATCTCTAAATATGATCCCATTTGGGGCACTTTATGGTAGAAAGTGCAACACACCACTGAGTTAGGACAACCCAGTAGACCGCGCAGTGGTTGGGGTAAATATTCTCCAGGAAATGGAAGAACAAATGAAGAAGATAAGGAAAAATTTAAAGTCTGTCCAAGACATGTATAAAATTTGTGCAAATAAAGATAGAACCCACAAAGAGTTTATAGTGGGTGACCATGTGTTCTTGAAAGTAAAATCAAGACACAATTCCCTAAAGTTGGGAAATTGTTCTAAGCTGGCAACACGCTACTGTGGGCCATTTGAAATCCTAGAGAGGATTGGTCCTGTTGCATACATGCTTGCACTACCTGCATCCATATGTATTCATAATGTGTTTCATGTATCTTTACTTAAAAAGTATGTGCCTGATGCTAATCATGTCATTGATTGGAATGTGATTCAAGTGGAGCCAGAAGGCAATTTTTGAGTGCGACTGGTTTGCATATTGGACCGAAAAATCAAACAACTCCGAAATCAAGCCATGGGTCTAGTAAAGGTCCAATGGACTTGGTACGATCCTGAGGATGCAAGTTGGGAGTGCGAGGATTCTATGCAGGCAGAGTACAAACATATTTTTGAAGACCTTTGACATTTTTGTATGTACATGTGTATATAATGCACTGAGGATAGTGCATAAATAAGGGGGAGGGGAATGTAATACTCCTAATTCGAACCCCAATTGTAAATGGAAATGTAAATGTACATATAGGCCGGTGAGTCGTTGGCACCAAGTTTTGGTTCAATTTTGTGTGCACCTGAGTAGTGCGTGAGGATTGTTTACCAAAGAAAGAGTGCGCACATTACACAAGGTTGGGGGCACGTGAGTAAGTGTGAGTGGATTGTACATCAAGGGAAGAGTGTGCACATTCCATAGTTTTGCATGCACCTGAGTAAGTTCGTGAGGATTACCTTGAAGTGTGCATCGGACCGAGTTATATATATGTATGTATGTATGTATGTATTTGACGTCGGAGAGCCTGTGTAGTTATTGGGATGGCGAGTCAGGATGCAAAAAGGCCAGTGTGCCTATCTTTGTAAAATATAATCACACTCAAACTATTAATAAAATCACATCGCTACACACAGATCCATCAGATGAAAAGAGACAGGGGGCTAAACTCCACTAGGAAGGGAAAAAGGGGGCTAAGAGTTTATGAGTGGGGCTAATCCAAAGGGGGCTTAAGTCCAAGGGAATATTTTATTAATATTTTTGAAAAGTATAATTTATGGATATTTGTTTATCATAAGTTCCCGAGGGATGGGAACGAGTCACCAAGTGGAAAAAGCTAATTTTGAAGGTGACAAGTGTCTAGTTATGACCATGCAAATATATTGTTGAGCCTTAGTGTTTTCGGGGGGGATTCACTCACTTTTCTCCATCATTCGGACTATCTGAACTTGGGATTTCCGTTACCTTACCTGCAGAGAAAAGCTTGGAAAGGGTTTTCCATCTAGTAACCACAGATTTTTCTGTCGAAGACGCGGGTTGTCAGGCTCATGAGCATTCTCTCTAGGTGAGAGATTTGTTGTCGAAGAAGTGGGTTCTTAGGCCCGTGAGCATTCTCTCCAGGTGAGAGTTTTGTTGTCGAAGGAGTGAATTGTCAGGCCCGTGAGCATTCTCTCCAAGTGAGAGATTTTTTGTCGAAGAAGCAGGTTGTAAGGCCCGTGAGCATTCTCTCTAGGTGACATATTTGCTAGGAATTGTTCCCTAGTGCATTGGGCATTAGTTGCAGGGCACTGAGACTTCCTTTCAAGCCTATTTTTAAAGCCCTGGAAGGGAACTGGGGCAGTTGAGGGATTGTTGAGCAGAGAAGGGGCACACTTCCTGGGGTAGGACATACACGTGGGGAATGAGAGACTATAGGCTAGTTGCAGCTGTTGGGCACCTTAGACTAAGCAATTCTACTGATTTTCAGAACTTAGCCATGCATTAGGAATCCTTTTTCCCTGGTGGATTTTAAGCCCCATCTCGAGGGTGACCTATTGCTAAAAGTTTATGAGCAATAGAGTCTATGGATGGGAGGAACGTCTTATCTTTGTGCACAATTGGCGACTCTTTATAAAAAGATAAGTGTCCTTTACGTGCTTGTCTAATTTAGTGTGTGCTTATTTACCTATGTCTAATATGGGTTTATTTCATGTATGATGTCGCATATGATCAATTGTCGTTGTTCTGTTTAATGTTGTTTGCACATGTAAAGCATGATGTTTTTATTCAATATTTGTTGTTGCACACATAGAGTATGACATTTATTAAGTATTCTTGTTAGTTAATTTTGTAATAATGGTCATGAGTTTCTGAGGTGAGACTAGAATTTTCGTGCGTGTAGGGAAATAATCCATGCATGCAAGAGGTTGGATTCGCTGTGCACACAAGGAAGTAGATCCACATGCTCAAGGATAATTGAATCTGCATGCAGCGCCATAATGGTTGCATGTGCAGTAGTAACAATGTGCTCAAAGTGGTTACACACGCAATAATATTTGTGTGTTTTGATTGATTGTGAGCACAATTGCATTATGCATTAATTCTGCTATTATAACTAGTGTCTGAAGAGGAAAGTTTGTATGGGGTGATCCAACTTGGGATTGTGCACGTTACCTCACAGGTTTCTGCCCAGATTAACGCTATAGTGTAGAATCTGCGCACTAGATTTTTGGAGTGGCATTGCTCAACAATAAGTTGGGGAGATCTATTTAGAAAGTTTTCAGTAGTGGAGATGTTACAAGGTGGTAACGAGACTCCGATGGGAGGATGGGTATGCTACATATTGGTATCAGAGAATTTTGTAAGTGTTGGTAACATGGAATGTTACACTCCCTCAGAGAAACTTCATGGATTATCTTTTTGACGTCTTTAAATAGGCTCTAATTTTTTTGAAACTTCAATGATTATCTTTCTAAAATATTTAAATAGACTGAGATTTTTCTGAGAACAATGATGATGTATTATATCAACTGGAAAATAGTATGCATTGACATATCATTGCGAAAGATCTTCGTATGCGATGAGTTTTCGCACCATTCTATTGCCTTTCTCCACCACCATTGTGCTTGTACATACCTTCGCCCTTCCTTTGGTCTAAGGCTCGCCCTTCCTCTGGTCTAAGGTTGCACTTGGTAAGATAAGAAAATCTCATGTCATAGCTGCTTCATTACAAGCCAGCTGATGAGACGATTTGAAATTAAAGCTTGGAATGTCCCCAATGTTATGAGATAAGGAGTGTTCTTAAAGCTTAGAATGTCCCTGTGTGATTCTGAGATGAGAATTGTTTGTCTGCTGAGAAGAGGATCTATCCAGCATGAAACCTATTTCATTAATAAATTTCTAGGTATTTCTTTGATAAAATTCATATATTATATGCAACATAAGAAAACGAATAAGTACCAAATATGTGAAGGATGTTGGACAGTTGGTTGTCATTGATTTCAACACTTGGATAATGATCTTGGAGATTTATGTCAACCCTTGGAGAGTCATCTTGGAGATTTATGTCAACCCTTAGAGATTGATGTCCAGAAGCCCTAGAGATGTGGACAAGATCGTTGGAAAATTGATTGACATTTGTATGATTGAGATTGATGGCGAGTTAGCCAGGTACATTTGTTGTAGTCTACATGTAGCCCCGAAGGTGTGGTTATGGGACCCTAATTTGATCGAGGAATAATAACATGAATGACAGTGTGAATGCAAGCAAGACCCTCATAGATGGATAGTACTCATCGTGCCATTTTCGGTGATATGTGGTATGCCACGTGGATTCTCACGGTTTGGGAGATTTTGCCTTATGAATTTGGAAGCCCCAAAGCATGGACAGGAAGCCCCAAGTTGGTTATAAGTCTTGGTCAAATGGGTAAAGTTGTTGTAACAAGAAAACCCTAGAAGCCATGAATTAAGGAAATGAGTTAGCTAGCACAAGTATAAATACACCTCAAGGAGTCATTCATAAGTATACTCACACACTTACTCATTGCTTGTCTATCTTGTGATATAATGATCTTTTGCTAAGTTTGTAGCGTCACTTTATGAGGTAGTAAAGGAGGGTTGATGATGAAAATCTTGGAGTTTTAGAAAAACCCTAGTTTCTGAGGTGTACGCGGATTGTAGTGGAGGAAGGTGTGTATGTACGTGGGCTACAGTGTAGGAAAGTGCGTACATACGTGGGCTGTAGATGAGGAAGTAGCGTACACGTGAAAAGGTCATGAAAACTTGAGTAGATGTTGGTGCCAAGTCCCTAGAGTTTGAAAGCAATTTCCCAGGTCAACATTATATAGGTTCAGGTCAGCTACAAAAGTTCTAGTATGGTTTACATGTTTGTTTTAATGCTTATATTTTTTTATGATATGGTGAATACTTGAGGAATTCTTGATATGGTTGGTTTTGTACATGGATATGGTATATGCTGGTTAGTTGGCCGAGTGAGAAACACTCTTATATATGGCACAATACTGATATGGTTCTTATAGTTCACACCTTTGAGCTACTTGTACTTGGCTGAGGGATATCTATGTTGTATGATGATGTATGCATGAGGGACATGCATAGGTTGTTGGAGATGCCTCATTGATGACATGTGACATATCTGAATATGGTTGATGATATGGTATATGGCACATGACATGTTACATGTTGATGTGGCAGAGGAAACGAAGGTCTGAAGGGCCATAAGTTTTGGAGTTCTAGAAAACTGGAAACCCTAGTTTTCTGAGGTTATACGCAGGTTGAAAGAGGAAAGGTCACATACATGCGCAAGATGCAAGAAGACAACTCGTGTACATATGCGTGTTGCAACATATACAAGTTGTAGATATGTAGAAAATATTTGAATACTGTTGGTACAATTGAACATATTGTTTTCTGTCTACAAGCTGGGTCTTGTACTTGAGGGTTGGAATCCTCACATCTCAGTTGGTGCTGAGATCTACAAGCTGGGTCTTGTTTTAAGAGTTGGTGCTCTGTTGGAGTTGGTTCTCTTTTTTAGTGGGTGCTGATAAACCCCGGAGATTTTAGTCTTCATGTAACAACATAATACAATAACTTACACATATATCTGGTGTTCTTTGTGTTGGCATGTTTAACAGGCAGAGTATTCTTGTCATTGATGGCAAGATCAGATTATTCCTATGTCAAGATCAGATTATTCTTGTCATTGATGTCATCGATGGAAAAATAGGAACATAAGTAATTTCAGGAAGACCAACAACACAACTCACATAGAGTTGATAAGTTCAGGAAGACCAGCAGCGCAACAAAAATGACAAGATCGAAGTAATGGTCAAACTCCATTTCGGAGTTTTGGCTATTGGGATTTCGGATATCAGGAAATGGAAATGTCAAGGTTCTTTACTATAGGAGTCTCGAAATCGCGATATGCGAAACGCCGAAATATTGTCAACCATCCATCTCAAGGGGTTATTTGAGCCATCCGATCCTTTCAGAGTTTCGGAAATCAGGAGTTGGAGATGTAAAAGAACATTCACCACAGGAATGATGAAATCGCGATTTAATCGTAGCTGTCAGATCAAGGTGTGATATGGACCAACGATCCAACTCCATTTTGGAGTTTCACGGATTGAGAGTTGGAGATGTAAAATAACATTCACCACAGGAATGTCGAAATCGTGATATGCGAAATCACGATTTAACCGCAGTCGTCAGATCAAGGTGTGATCTGGACCATTGATTCGACTCCATTTCGGAGTTTCGCGAATCGCGACTTGGAGAGGAAATAAACATAACCACAAGAGTCCTGAAATGCCGAAACGTGAAATTACCGATTGCAGTTGTTGAATAAGGCTGTGGTCACAACCCTTGGTCACATCGACGAGAGATGGAGGAAAGAGCTAGAGCAACCAAGCTCCTTTTCGGGGATCGCGACTGGGAGTGTCGAGACACATGGTCACACGAATGCCGAATTTCCATATGCCGAAATGCCAAAATGAATGCAAGATCCCATGGATCCAATCCAACGGTGCAGGTGAATTTGAGCATAATCGGAGGGATAATATCGCTCCTCGCAGTATAACTGCTAGAAACCATTGATGGTATCTGCTAGAGAATTCAAAGAGACCTCTGTGTGATTGCCAAAGAAGATGAAGAGTCTCAAGGCATCTTCCAGTAGATTGAGGACTATTGATACAAGCGATTGACAGATGGAAGGGGATTGAAGTCTGTAGTTGAAAATAGAAAGGATAAGCTCGTCGAAGATAGCGAAGACAAAGAGCCTCAACTGCCATAGAAGATGAGAAATCTAGACAGAATGCCCAATGATGGTGAACGCGTGGGGAAAACCGCCAAAGAAGCTGAAGAGTCACGATGATGATCAGGAAAGCACTCGAGATGTGGAGGAGATTGGCGCAGTGTGAGCATGCAGAGGCATGACGAATATTGCATGCACAAGGATTACAGAGACTATAAGAATGTGGAACAAAGAAGAGATTAGGTTTTTGTTGTGGGTAAGGATTCAGGTGTGAGCAAGGAGGCAGAGCGCAGCAACAGAAATGGACAGAAGAGGAATGGTGCATTGAAAGGATATGGCGCAAAGACCATAAAAGGCAGAAGAACAGAAAGTGCAAGGGGTGTGCAGAAGACACTGATGCAGACAGGGCAGAGCAGTGTAACAGAACAACGACAAGGTTGGTAAGCCATTGAAGAACTTTATATTGCTGTAATAAGTTTTAGTAACAAAGAATTTATATTTCAAGGTGGTTGGGAGGTGCTAGGGAGGACTGGTGTCCTCAGAGGTTCAAGTGGGTGCTTGAACACAGGGAGTTGGTGGTAGAGAAACCAGGGAGTTGGTGCTTCCTTCTAGTTGGTGCTAGAGAAACCAG
>JASDQU010308840.1:168924-185866 GCA_032191745.1 Picea mariana
GTTGATGATGATGGTTTTTTCCTCAAGTTCTACAGGGACATTTTGGAAGAGTCCTTCAAGGGATGATGGGCGATCGTCGTAAGCTCCCAGGGTGATGGTGGATGGTACTAGCTCAGGTGAGTCAAGTTTTTTCCATACTACTTTGGACATGATACATGTGGATGCACCTTCATTGTTGATGCACTGATGAACTGTGATGTTCCGTATCTTAACTGGTATCTGAAAATATACTAGGGCGGGGAGGCGTGGTTCTCCTCTATCTAGATCAAAAGTGATGAGTCGAGTATCAGTTGGGTCGACTGCCCCCAAGGCAGAAAGCAAGGATTTATGCTGAGATGGACAAGTTTGGAGGACCTCCAATATAGACATGGCTACAAGAGACTGTGCTAAAACGTCGACCAGACTGTAATTATGTGCTCCCCTAGCATGAGGGTTATTTACATTCCATCGTAACGACATACGAGGTATACGGGGGTTTGGTTCAGTGTTAGGGCGTGGAATCATCAATGTTTATTCCGCTGTAGCTGGAGCCTCTTCTGAGGTGGTTGGGGTAGATTCAGGGGGAACACCGTATTGGCGACCACGTGTTTGCAGAAGAATCTCTTCTTCACTAGTAAGGAGGATATTGCGATCGACCATATTTCTAGGTTGAATGGGACCCAAGTTTTGATACTTCCTTATTTGTGGTGGGGTGAGGGTTATCTCCTGTTGGGTATTCATCACACCTTGGTGTGGAATACGATTTTTCAAACAACCGAAGGTTGTGGTTGCTAATAATGTTGTGGGGCCTGCTGAGGGGTAGGCGACGCTGGAGGGCATTGCGTATTCATGGATTCTTTCATCCATTTGAAGTCAAAAATTTGGGGGCAATGGTGTGTATAATGTCCATACTCACCACATAGAGAGCAAGGGAAGTTAGTTCTGAGGTTATTTTTCTTCCCTTGTCATGGTTGATTGTTATTGTTACCCCCTTGTGGGTTTTGGTTGCCTTGATTCTGGTTGCCCCTAGCAGGATGGTTTTGTTGGGTGTTATTTCCTCATGGTCCGAGGTTGTTATTTTTTTGATTTTTCCCTTTCTTCTTGGAATTATTTGACTGATGGGATGGATTCACCGTATTCAAATGTTCAAAAGTCTGAACTTGTTGAATGGGAGAGGGTTGAACAAAGTTAACGTCGACATGTGGTTGTCCTGGTGGAGGAGCAACCAGCTGGGGAGGACCAGGAAATGGAAAATAAAGTTTTTTTTGTGGAGACGATCCATATGGTGTATAGGAAGTTGAATCACTTCCATTACTGTTGAGGTTATATGTGAGGGTTGAGGGTGAACTCATGCTTGGTTGAGAGACCAGATGCATCATGGGTACTGGTGGGGGTCCACCCAATGGTGGAGGGGGAGAAACATGATATGATTGTTGGTGAGTGGGAGGAGGGTAATACAACGTCCCTCCATATGGTTGTGGATATGGATGTGCCCCATAAGTGGGTGACGGGTGGTCGTAAAGGTTGAGATGGGTCATAGAACCAATCAACCCATTCGCAGCGTGTGACATCCCAGGTTTTTCCTAGCCAAATGGTATGGGTCAGGGTGCATTAGGTAATACTGTGTACAAGTAACCTGATTGTGCATAGATGAAGTCAAACTGTTGGGCCTTGGTGATGGCCTCCTCTTCTGATTGAGGAAAAGTGGATGCTACATCCTTGGCAATAACAGAGACGAGCGATTTGAGAAACCAATCGAGACGTTGTTCTTTGGTGGTTTCTGCTTTACACAAACTACATCTCCGATGCCATTCATGGATGTAGTCGGCTATATGAATAGCTATGGTTTTTTTGAACTCAGAGAGAAGTTCTAAGTCAGTATTATGACGAAATGATAGTTGAAAAAAGAACAAAAAGGTCTTGGCCAATTATTTAAAGGTCACATGGGACCCTGATTTTTCGTCCACATACCATTTGGCTAATGAGCCTGTGAGAGTTCTTTGAAATAACCATAAGCGGATGGAATCATGCATGATGTTGTTTGAAGAGAACCATAAGTGGAAGGTCATAACATGGTTGGCGGGATCTTCCCCCGGTTTTCCTTCAAATTTCGAAATATTTGAAGGTAGTTTTGTAGGCATATTGGGCCAAGTGGGGTCATGTAAAATGGGATCATTCGTGAGTTTGGTCAAATCAAGAATGTTATGGGATGCCAAGTATGGTATACAAAGATTTTGCGGAGGATTAGTTCCATCCATTGTGTGAGTAGGTAATGGACCTGTCCCTTGAGAGGGGTTTGGTGGGTTTGTACTTCCTCCTTGGGAAGAAGTTTGACTCCCACTTCCTCATGAAGGAGAACCAATAGATAGATGACCTTGGGTGTTTGACCCAAGCAAAGTGGAACCAAGTAAAGCTGATCCCAAAATAGTAGCACTCACGGGGGTGTGAGATGGTTGATCCGATGAGTTGGCAAGACTAGGGACTCCTCCTAGAATAGGAGGGAGATTATGTAAGCGTCTAGAATGAGGGGGATTCTGTGGTTCCCCTATGGTTTTTGACTAGCTAAGTGAATGTGTGCAAATGGTGACAAGAGAGAAATAAATGAACAAGAGCTTTTGACCTTCACAAAATAGTATAACTCACAATTGCATGTAATCAAATGAACATCATACATAAATCAACTGTAAATAAACAAGCAGGTGGATAGGTGGAATTTGTCTGTGTGGGGGAACCATAAAAACAAATGCTCGTGTCCTAAAAGAACTATCGTCCTTCCTCTCAATTCAGCACTAGGCCATCCAATAACATTCAACAGTGGGGTCTGAAGCCACCAGAAGAGGAACTAGTGAAGGTTGAAGAAATCAGCTGTAATGAGGGGTAGAGGGTGCATATCCTGAAAGAGCTAACGATATTTCCCAATAGCCACACAAAATATGATCAAGGTGCGATTGCAGCCCACAATCACCACTTGGTTGGATATCCTAATTTTGGCCACTAAGTACCTCAGTCAAAGTGTGACATTTAGATTTCCAGCCTTAGAAATGGGTCATGGGTTGGATTCCCTCACAAGAGTTGGCTGACTCAAGGAGGGATGTGCAGAACAACTGGATCTCGACCTTCGACCCTTCACGGGTATCTCCCTACCTTATGGTGTAGGAACACTTGACTTGGAGGATTTGAAAGTTCCATATTTCTCAACTTCTATTGTTTGAAAATGTGAGAACCTGATGACGGGGGGTTATTTGGATGCCTACCCCCAATATCCTATCTAGACTAAAAAATTCTTTTGGCACCCCCTGTGGAGGAAAATTTAGTGCGTTTTTTTTTTTTTTAGGTATGGTTGGTTGAGAGATTGGGGTCATGGACCAACCTCGTTTGATTTAATTGGTGTGGATAGTTTCAAAAGAAGTAGTCAGATATTTCAAAATTATTTTTGGAGAAAGCCTACTTCGACCTCCACTATTCTAATAGAAATTATGTGTGTGAAGAGTGGTTTTGTGTGCAAGAAAGTGAAAAGTGTGCAAAGATTTTAATAATTTAAGTGTGAAATTGCAGCATGTGGACTTGTTGTGGTCCTTACAAATTGGTGCAAACCCCCCCTTTCTCCTTGGGGCTGCATGACCTCCCGGTCAAGGATCTTCAATTCTCGGAGCTGAATTAGCTCTCTGAAACCTTAATGGTCTTGTTTGTAAATAAACATAGGCATTTTCTATCTCTCGATGCAAGTTTTGTAACACTCATGATCTCTTCTTCTCACTACTGAACAATCACGACTCAGGCGCTAGCTCCTTCTCCGTTAAATCCTTCCTGCATGTGACCTTGGGCTATGTCCACACACAACTTTGAGCACGGTTGAAAGTGGTTTGGGATCAACCCACTTTTCTCCCCGCAATTCACTACCAATCGCCACATGTCCTTTTTGCGATACTGTGGTTTCAATTGCGGCCCGCTATCAAATTTTAAACATCCGAGTATTTTCCTTCCCTGCAATCCTTCATGATCGTTGATCTCAAGATCTCGACGACACTTCTGAACCTGACGGTTCAGATCTGTCCTTTCCCAATTCTATGGATCAAAACTAACCCTTCTAAATCAACGACTGTGATTTATTCTGTTATTCGGGCTTCGAGAGTTTCAAATCTCAACTCCTTCTTTCTCCACAATGGCTATCTTCTGAAATAAAAGATTTGTTGACATTTTTCCTCCTCAAATCGACGGTTATAATTTACTTCAAACCTTCGGGGTTCAAAGATTTCAATTCTCAACTTCCCAGAGTATTATTATCCAAAGTTTGCGATCTGTCACTACGCGTCCCTCTGGATCTGACGGTCCAGATTTTCTTCGGGTCTTCGGTAGTCTCAATTCTCAATCGAAACCCAATTTCAATTTACCCAAAGCTTACGATCTGTTGACACGTATCCCTCCTTAAATCAACGGTCCTTGTTTCCTTCGGCTCCTCTTGGATAGATTTTAACCCTTTATCTTGTCCAACTTCAAATTCTTCTTCTGAAGTATTTCTTTGACACTTAGTCGATTTCTGGTCCTGTGCACTCCTGGCAACTGACCTCTGCACTTTCTTATGAGAAAACCCAAGTTATTTCTCCAAGTCAAATATTTCGCATACGTACTCCTTGCGCTTAATATGCATACTTTGCATACAAAAGTTCCACGCTATCTCTTCTGAGCTTCGAGTTGAAAAAAAACTCTCTCACACGCACTCCTTGCGTTCGGTATGCACTCCTTGCATAAATTACAGAAGAGAAAACACTTGAATCTTATTCAATTCTTCATAAATTCATTCCTTCACCATTAACATCATACATCCAGAAAACACATAACAACAGTAAAACTGTAAAATAATATCAACACTGTACAATTGGATAATATTTTTCTGTTCTATTCATTTAAGAAAGAAATACATGATTACAACTTCTTTCTCTTACAAAACTACAATGAAAACTTGTCTAAGGACCCAAAGCTTCCTCGCCCTTCTTACTCCTATCTAAATTCTATCACACTCTACTCAAGCGGTTACCTACTTAGCTTAATTAATGCAACCTAATGACTAATAAGAACTAATATCCTACACTTGTAATATATTACAGTTATGTAAGGATTTACAATGATCCATCAGTTCAAAACGGTGGCCCGACTTTACATACATCTAATTAATTAACGAGAGATTCAAAAAATCTCAACACCGCTACCAAGCTGGTTAAGAGTTGGTTTGGCTCTTTCAATGTGTTGATGTGTCGAATTCGCTTCCACGTCCACTTTGTTTTGATTTGATAACGATGCTCCTGCATCACAAATCTTCTTACCTAGCTTACTATGTGTCTTTGGTACAACCTTGCAGAATATTTAAAGCCCTAAAGAACTAGCAATGTAGACATATGGGTCCTTACAAATCCTTTAAACTCCCTAAAATGTTGTCTTCTACTTAAAAAGCTTTGAAACTATACTATAATTTTAGACATGTGGGCATGCATGGGCCCGTTACTTTGATCTTTAAACTTCCCTAGATTGTGATCTAAACTAAGAAATATTTTTAAGAAACTATCCTAAGATTGCAAACATGTGGGCATGTATGGGCCCTTACAAAGCTTTAAGATGGTTTCAAAAACTAAGAGGAACCCTAGGGGGACTTTGTCCTCTCCTAAAGATTTTTTAAGGGAGATGAAATGTCATTTTAACCACCTTTCTGATTCCCGAGATCACCCTAGGGTGCGGTGGAAGAGCATACTTGAGGGTCAAAATTAATTTCTAGTCCCAATTTAAGTGATTGTGTTTGAAAAGAAATAAATTCAACTTAAAATTTTAAAATCCAAATGAGCCATCCATGTGGCAACAATGCAAAAGAGGAGAATAATGATTCTTTTTACCCCTAGGTGCCTATGTTAGCTAACCTTTCTTATGATAAAGGACTCTAAGTGGAATGTAGTTTCCTTACAAAGTGCATGAAAATAAAAATCTGAAGGCTAGGGGCCTTCAAACCATTCATAAAAACCCTTACAATATGAAAAAACTGGACTTATGCACGAGCCACAGTTCTGACAGGCGTGCAAAGGGCACAAAATGCGTAGAGTAATGAAGCTTTTTTCGTGCACAGTGCGCAAAATGCGCATCTGTGGGCTTGAAAAGCCATGCACTTCCTGTCACGCGTCGGGGAAGAATTTTCCAAGTGAAATACTCCTTCCTCAACTATGAATTTTGACTTTGGGAGGTTGGGCTAGGCCGATTTTGGTACCTGTATGTCAAAATAATCAAAGTGAAGTTCTCTCAAGACTTAAATAGGGAGGAATTTGATACCGATCCCCAGTATGGTCGCTAATCTGTTGTGTTGGTTTTGTCACTTGGGTGACCAAAAACACAACACTTGCATGTTTAGATATGCCTACTAAACAAGAAAAAAGTTTGTGAGTTGGTTAGACAAACCAAATACACATGAAAACAAAGAAATACAACTAAAAACAACTAAGAAATAAATGTTAGAGAAGCTTGAGAAACTAGAACCATGAAAATAAAAAAATTACCAACATATTGCTACCAATGGATCAATAGATTGATAGGCAAAACACTGTAGAGAAAGGCAGGGATTTATGAGTCCCCTCTTCCTCCTTTGGAGGGCTCTTGAGTTCCCTAATTGAGAGTTCTTCTCTTTATACAATGGAAGAAATGACAAATGGTGAACAAATACAACGACTATTCCTTCAAGAGGTGAGTGGAATGGCCTATTGTAATGGTTCTTGAAGGCTTCAAAGAGAAAAGAGGATTCTCAAAGAAGAATTCTTGCAGCATAACAATACTTGAAGATCTTATTTTCTTAGCACACCCATGGCTCTTATTTATAACATCCATTCATGGAAAAATGTAATTGGTTCATAGTGTGAACGAGGGGCCTTTTAGGGCACCCTCTAGCCCTTGACCAACCTCCAAGCTAGATTTCGCTCAGATATGAGTGTCAAATCGTGTTGGGGTCGGACTAGAAGTAGTTGAGGGGCCAAAAATATCCATAAATGTGTTGTTCATAGAAGTGCATGAATTTTCTCATAGACAGTCACACATTTTGTGCACAGTGCACGCTGAGGCCTATGTTAGTCTGCGCATTATGCGCGCACTTCCTTTGGTGAATCTACACACTTTGATTTTTGACCCAACTATATAGTTTTTTTCCTTTTGATGGATTTTGGTGTTGTAGGTGGACTAATTGTTGCTGGCACTGATGTTTTTCTTCAACCATTGTGTGCAATGTTGCGGACGATTTTTTAGTGATAACACAAGTGATAAAAGATATACTAAGAATGTATGTGATGGACAAACTAATGTAGTGGGAAAAATATTTACCTTTGGTTGAGTTTACTTATAACAATGGGTATCAAGCATCTCTAAATATGAGCCCATTTGGGGCACTTTATGGCAGAAAGTGCAACACACCAGTGAGTTAGGACAACCTAGTAGACCGCGCAGTGGTTGGGGTAAATATGCTCCCGGAAATGGAAGAACAAATGAAGAAGATAAGGAAAAATTTAAAGTCTACCCAAGACATGTATAAAAGTTGTGCAAATAAAGGTAGAACCCACAAAGAGTTTATAGTGGGTGACCATGTGTTCTTGAAAGTAAAATCTAGACGCAATTCCCTAAAGTTGGGAAATTGTTCTAAGCTGGCAACATGCTACTGTGGGCCATTTGAAATCCTAGAGAGGATTGGTCCTGTTGCATACATGCTTGCACTACCTGCATCCATATGTATTCATAATGTGTTTCATGTATCTTTACTTAAAAAGTATGTGCCTGATGCTAATCATGTCATTGATTGGAATGTGATTCAAGTAGATCCAAAAGGCATTTTTCGAGTGCGACTGGTTTGCATATTGGACCAGAAAATCAAACAAGTCCGAAATCGAGCCATGGGTCTAGTAAAGGTCCAATGGACTTGGTACGATCCTGAGGATGCAAGTTGGGAGTGCAAGGATTCTATGCAGGCAGAGTGCACACATATTTTTGAAGACCTCTGACGTTTTTGTATGTACATGTGTATATAATGCACTTAGGATAGTGCATAAATAAGGGGGAGGGGAATGTAATACTCCTAATCCGAACCCCAATTGTAAATGGAAATGTAAATGTACATATAGGCCGGTGAGTTGTTGGTAGCAAGTTTTGGTTCAATTTTGCGTGCACCTGAGTAGTGCGTGAGGATTGTTTACCAAAGAAAGAGCGCACACATTACACAAGGTTGGGGGCACCTGAGTAAGTGCGAGTGGATTGTACATCAAGGGAAGAGTGTGCACATTCCATAGTTTTGCACGCACCTGAGTAAGTGGGTGAGGATTACCTTGAAGTGTACATTGTACCGAGTTATATATATGTATGTATGTATGTATGTATTTGACGTCGGAGAGCCTGTGTAGTTATTGGGATGGTGAGTTGGGATGCAAAAAGGCCAGTGCACCTATCTTTGTAAAATATAATCACACTCAAATTATTAATAAAATCACATTGCTACACACAGATCCATCAGATGAAAAGAGACAGGGGGCTAAACTCCACTAGGAAGGGAAAAAGGGGGCTAGGAGTTTATGAGTGGGGTTAAGCCAAAGGGGGCTTAAGTCCAAGCGAATATTTTATTAATATTTTTGAAAAGTATAATTTATGGATATTTGTTTATCATAAGTTCCCGAGGGATGGGAACGAGTCACCAAGTGGCAAAAGCTAATTCTGAAGGTGACAAGTGTCTAGTTATGACCACACAAATATATTGTTGAGCCTTAGTGTTTTCGGGGGGGATTCACTCACTTTTCTCCATCATTCAGACTATCTGAACTTGGGTATTCCATTACCTTACCTGCAGAGAAAAGCTTGGAAAGGGTTTTCCATCTAGTAACCAAAGATTTTGCTGTAGAAGAAGCGGGTTGTCAGGCTCATGAGCATTCTCTCTAGGTGAGAGATTTGTTGTCGAAGAAGTGGGTTCTTAGGCCCGTGAGCATTCTCTCTAGGTGAGAGTTTTGTTGCCAAAGGAGTGGGTCATCAGGCCCGTGAGCAGTCTCTCCAAGTGACAGATTTGTTTTCAAAGAAGCAGGTTGTCAGGTCCGTGAGCATTCTCTCTAGGTGACATATTTGCTAGGAATTGTTCCCTAGTGCATTGGGCATTAGTTGCAGGGCACTGAGACTTCCTTTCAAGCCTATTGTTGAATCCCTGGAAGGGAAGTGGGGCAGTTGAGGGACTGTTGAGCAGAGAAGGGGCACATTTCTTGGGGTGGGACATACACGTGGGGAATGAGAGACTATAGGCTAGTTGCAGCTATTGGGAACCTTGGACTAAGCAATTCTACTAATTTTTAGACCTTAGCCATGCATTAGGAATCCTTTTTCCCTGGTGGATTTTAAGCCCCATCTCGAGGGTGACCTATTGCTAAAATTTTATGAGCAACATCGTCTATGGATGGGAGGAACGTCTG
The DNA here is from genome assembly GCA_032191745.1 of Picea mariana. Lineage (NCBI taxonomy): Eukaryota > Viridiplantae > Streptophyta > Pinopsida > Pinales > Pinaceae > Picea > Picea mariana. The sequence goes on from JASDQU010308840.1 coordinate 178,362, forward strand.
AGCTTTGTGCACAATTGGTGACTCTTTCAAAAAAGATAAGTGTCCTTTACGTGCTTGTCTAATTTAGTGTGTGCTTATTTACCTATGTCTAATATGGGCTTATTTCATGTATGATGTTGCATATGATCAATTTTCGTTGTTCTATTTAATGTTGTTTGCACATGTAAAGCATGATGTTTTTATTCAATATTTGTTGTTGCACACATAGAGTATGACATTTATTAAGTATTCTTGTTAGTTAATTTTGTAATAATGGTCACAAGTTTATGAGGTGAGACTAGAATTGTCGTGCATGCAGGGAAATAATCCATGTGCGCAGGAGGCTGGATTCGTTGTGCACACAAGGAAGTAGATCCACATGCTCAAGGATAATTGAATCTGCATGCAGCGCCATAATGGTTGCATGTGCAGTAGTAACCATGTGCTCAAAGTGGTTACACACACAATAATATTTGTGTGTTATGATTGATTGTGAGCACAATTGCATTATGCGTTAATTCTGCTATTATAACTAGTGTCTGAAGAGGAAAATTTGTATGGGGTGATCCAACTTGGTATCGTGCATGTTACCTCACAGGTTTCTGCCTAGATTAACGCTATAGTGTAGAATCTGCGCACTAGATTTTTGGAGTGGCATTGCTTAACAATAAGTTGGGGAGACCTATTTAGAAATTTTTCAGTAGTGGAGATGTTAAAAGGTGGTAATGGGACTCCGATGGGAGGATGGGTATGTTACATATTGGTATCAGAGAATTTTGTAAGTGTTGGTAACAGGGAATGTTACACTCCCTCAGAGAAACTTCATGGATTATCTTTTTGACATCTTTAAATAGGCTCTAATTTTTCTGAAACTTCATTGATTATCTTTCTGAAATATTTAAATAGATTGGGATTTTTTTGAGAACAACGATGATGTATTATATCAACTGGAAAATAGTATGCATTGACATATCATTGCGGCGGATCTTCGTATGCGATGAGTTTTTGCACCATTCTATTGCCTTTATCCACCACCATTGTGCTTGTACATACCCTCGCCCTTCCTTTGGTCTAAGGCTCGCCCTTCCTCTGGTCTAAGGTTGCACTTGGTAAGATAAGAAAATCTGACGTCGTAGGTGCTTCATTACAAGCCAACTGACGAGACGATTTGAAATTAAAGCTTGGAATGTCCCCAATGTTATGATGCTGAGATAAGGAGTGTTCTTAAAGATTAGAATGTCCCTGTGTGATTCTAAGATGAGAATTGTTTGTCTGCTGAGAAGAGGATCTATCCAGCATGAAACCTATTTCATTAATAAATTTCTAGGTATTTCTTTGATAAAATTCATATATTATATGCAACATAATAAAACAAATAAGTAACAAATATGTGAAGGATGTTGGACAGTTAGTTTAGACAATTGGCTTTCATTGATTTCATCCCTTGGAGAGTGATCTTGGAGATTTATGTCAACCCTTGGAGAGTGATCTTGGAGATTTATGTCAACCCTTAGAGATTGATGTCTGGAAGCCCTAGAGATGTGGACAAGATCGTTGGAAAATTGATTGACATTTGTATGATCGAGATTGATGGTGAGTTAGCCGGGTACATTTGTTGTAGTCTACATGTAGCCCCGAAGGTGTGGTTATGGGACCCTAAGTTGATCGAGGAATAATAACATGAATGACAATGTGAATGCAGGCAAGACCCTCATAGACAGATAGTACTCATCGTGCCATTTCTGGTGATATGTGGTATGCCACGTGGATTCTCACGATTTGGGAGATATGGCCTTATGAATTTGGAAGCCCCAAAGAGTGGACAAAAAGCCCCTAGTTGGTTATAAGTCTTGGTCAAAGGGCTAAATTTGTTGTAATAAGAAAACCCTAGAAGCCCTGAATTAAGGAAATGAGTTAGCTAGCATAAGTATAAATACACCTCAAGGAGTCATTCATAAGTATACTCACACACTTACTCATTGCTTGTCTATCTTGTGATCTAATGATCTTTTGCTAAGTTTGTAGCATCATTTTATGAGGTAGTAAAGGAGGGATGCTGACGAAAATCTTGGAGTTTAGAAAAACCCTAGTTTCTGAGGTGTACGCAGACTGTAGTGGAGGAAGGTGTGTACGTACACGGGCTACAGTGTAGGAAAGTGCGTACATACGCGGGTTGTAGATGAGGAAGTAGCATACATGTGAAAAGGTCATGAAAAATTGAGTAGATGTTGGTGCCAAGTCCCTAGAGTATGAAAGCAAGTTCCCAGGTCAACATTATATAGGTTCAGGTCAGCTACAGAAGTTCTGGTATGGTTACATGTTTGTTTTGATGCTTAGATTTTCTTATGATATGGTGAATACTTGAGGAATTCTTGATATGGTTGGTCTTGTACATGGATATGGTATATGATGGTTAGTTGGCTGAGTGAGCAACACTTTTATATATGGTACAGTACTGATATGGTTCTTATAGTTCACACCTTTGAGCTACTTGTACTTGGTTGAGTGATATCTATGTTGTATGATGATGTATGCATAAGGGACATGCATAGGTTGTTGGAGATACCTCATTGATGACATGGGACATATCTGCATATGGTTGATGATATGGTATATGGCACATTGACATGTTACATGTTGATGTGGTAGAGGAAACGAAGGTCTGAAGGGCCATAAGTTTTAGAGTTCCAGAAAACTGGAAACCCTAGTTTTCTGAGGTTGTACGCAGGTTGAAAGAGGACAGGTCGCATACATGTGCAAGATGCAAGAAGACAACTCACGTACATATGTGTGTTGTAGCATATACAGGTTGCGGATCTGTAGAAAATATTTGAATATTGTTGGTACAATTGGACATATTGTTTTCTCTCTACAAGCTAGGTCTTGTACTTGAGGGTTGGAATCCTCACATCTTAGTTGGTGTTGAGATCTGCAAGCTGGGTCTTGTATTTGAGAGTTGGTGCTCTTTTTTAGTTGGTGCTGATAAACCCCAGAGATTGTAGTCTTTGTGTAACAACATAATACAATAACTTACACATATATCTAGTGTTCTTTGTGTTCAATATGGTGATGGTTCATAGTTCTCTATTATTGATGAATGTTGTTGATATATGCAAGTAGCTAATAATGAATGAATAATAATGTTTGAAGTGGTTGCTAACTAAAGGAAGAAAGAATTGTAAAAGGAGCCACACGCTGATTCACTCCCCCCCCTCTCAGTGTGTCCAACAATTGAAATTAGAGTAGGCCTTCACTATAAGCCTTACAAGCTTGAAGTAGATACATGGACACACAAATGGATGGACATGCAATGCCCTCTATAAAGAAAGCTCCCTTCTTTGATGAGACATATTACTCAGCATGAAGAATAAAAATGAAAGGGTATTTGAATTCAAAAGGAGCAGGTGTTTGGGACACAATTGTTGCTGGATCAGTTCCTTCGAAGAAACAGTCCAAATTTGTGGCTCAAAAGGAAGAAGATACGAACAATGCAGTGACATTCAAGACCATCTTCATTGGAGTCTCAGGTTATGTAAAAGAAAGCATAGGGAAATGTACCTCCGCCAAGGACTTATGGCTGAAGCTAGAGAAGGTATATCAAGGCAAAGGACAAGATATAGAAGACAATCCCATCAAGGACATGAAGCAAAAATTAGCCATCAATGAAGGTAAAGACCCTCCAAAATATTCTAATTGCAATAATTCTAAATGTAATGATGTTGAATGTTCTCTTGCAAATAAAGAAGAAGATCTGGATGAAATAGAAGAAGTTTGTGTAGAATCAACGAATAGTTATCTTATAGATGAAGAAGAAGATTTGTTGAAGCTTAAAGGTAAAGTTATAACTGGTTTAGAAAAAATTAGCATGGAAATAGAAGATTATTTAGATGCTTTTGAGGATCTTGAAAGAATCACTATGGAAGCCCTAGAAAAGCACCAAAGGCATACCATGGCACTAAAACAAATGCTCAAGAAACAAGAAGAAGAGATCAAGGGACTAAATGGTGATATAATTAGTCAAGCAGAAGAAAAGAAGAAGGTAGATGACGAGCTTAGCAAAATCCTTGAAGATCTTAAAGAAACAATAGAAATCGATGCCAATCTGAGGACCCAACTTGAAGAAGCCAAAAGGTTAGAAGAACTATTGAAGAATTAGGAAAATGAAAAGGAAGAATCATGTCATAAGCTGGAAGCATAAGTTGTTGATCTCAGAAGGAAAGCCGAGAAGTCAAACACTCATGTTAAGTTCATGAACAACTCGATAATCTTGGATAGTCAAAGATCACCAAATGATAAATCAGGTCTTGGATACAACAAAGAAGTTGCATAGTCCGAAGTTGGCACTTCTAAGAAGCATGATGTAGGTCCTTCATTTTCAAAGGGTGAAACCCATGCTGCACGTCAAGCAAATGCACAAAGCAAGGAAATATTTAGAAGACCAGAACAAGGAAGACACCAAGAAGCCAATCCTACACCTCAAAGCAAATTCATAAGAGAGATACTTTCAAGGTTGACACAAAAGCACATGTATAAAAATGTGCTCAATAGTAACTATTTCTCATGTAATGAATATGGTCACAAAGCTTTGGATTACAAACATTATGCAAGGAAAGATGTTGGAAGATTCGATAACATCTTAAGATGTTGTAGATGTAATATTGTCAGACACATTGTTGCACATTGTCACACCATGATATGTTACAACTGCAATGGGTTTGGCCACAAATCCCAGGATTGTTGGAATTCAAGGAGACAATCAATGATAAATGCTTCATACAATATAGCAAGAAGAGAAAATAAAACACAGAAGAAAGATAATGTTGAAAGGATGGAAGCTCATAGTACAAGTGCTTAGAAGCTAGGACACTCTCAGAAGTGGATGAAGAAGACTAAACAGCTAGACATGAATGAAGTTGGTGATGTTGACCGTGGAATAAACAATGGCTGACATGAGGCAAGCTTAATGTAGAGTATTTTCTGAGGCATACGCGGGATCCTGTGGGAACAGTCACGTACATACGTGAGATGTCTTATGGAAAGGTCGTTTACATACGCGAGATGTCTGAGGTAAATTCACGTACATATTGTAAAGTCTGAAAAAGGCAGTGGCAGACACATGGACTGTGAAAAAGATAGTTACAACAATTATTAGAGATGAATATAATAGATTTATGGACCATTGTATGATGCATGGACAGGTCCAAGGATTGTCAAAGGAATACCAGATCATGGTATTCTTGATGCAATATTGTTGAGTAGTTGATTTGTGTTTTGGTAGAGAAACAACAACCACAGTAGAAGCAAATTACAATGGTAGCATATTGTTCACAATGATCACATGACATCTTGTAGAGAAGACACAGGGAGACATATCCACAAGGGAAGTTATTCTTTTTCCCATGATTGGTTACAAAGGTATGATTCTAGGAGGAGAGATGATAGAGATGATCATGGAGGGAGCATTGGAAACCATGCCATCATCATTGCATCATAGTGATATCCTTTTTCAAAGGGAGATATATTATTCATATGAAGGGAGAGTGAGTAATAAGAGAAATATCAAGGACAATGTAGACAGAGGGAGCAACCCCAAGGAGAGTCCAGTCAGGGGTAGCAACCCCAAAGAGATATACCCTTTGCCATTGATGTCAAAAGGGNTAGAAACATTGATGAGGAGCGATGATCACATGGAGAACATGAGTATTTCCATGACTAAGTGTTTCCATTAATGCCAAAGGGGGAGATTGTTGGATAGTTGGTTGTCATTGATGTCAACCCTTGGAGAGTGTTCTTGGATATTGATGTCAACCCTTGGAGAAGTTTGGAATCCCCGGATATGTGGATGAGATTGTTGTACAAATTATTGACATTTGTATGATAGAGATTGATGGTGAGTTAGCTGGGTATATTTGATGTAGTCTACATGTAGCCCTGGAGGTGTGGTTATGGGGACCTAATTTGATTGAGGAATAATGACATGAAGGATAGTGTGAATGAAGGAAAGACCCTCATAGATGGATAGTACTCGTCGTGTCATTTCTGGTGATATGTGGTATGCCACATGGATCCTCACGGTTAAGGAGATATGGCCTTGTGAAGTTGGAAGCCCCAAAGAGTGGACAAGAAGCCCCTAGTTGGTTATAAGTCTTGGTCAAAGGGGTAAAGTTTTTGTAACAAGAAAACCCTAGAATCCCTAAATTAAGGAAACGAGTTAGCTAGTACAAGTATAAATACACCTCAAGGAGTCATCCACAAGTACACTCACACACTTATTCATTGCTTATCTATATTTTGATCTAGTGAGCTTTTGCTAAGTTTGTACCGTCATTTTTTAAGGTAGCAAAGGAGGGTTGACGACAAAAATCTCAGAATTTTAGAAAAACTCTAGTTTTTAAGGTGTACGCGGGATGTAGTGGAGGAAGGTGCATACGTACATGGGCTGTAGTGTAAGAAAAAGCGTACATACGCAGGCTGTACAAGATGAAGTAGCGTACATGTGAAAAGGTCATGAAAACTTGAGTAGATGTTGGTTCCAGGTCCCTAGAGTCTGAAAGCAAGTTCCTAGGTCAACATTCTACAGGTTCAGGTTTGCTACAAAATTTCTGGTATGGTTACATGTTTGTTTTGATGCTTAGAGTTTCTTATGATATGGTGAATTCTTGAGGCATTCTTGATATGGTTGGTCTTGTACTTGGATATGGTATATGCTAGTTGGTTGGCTGAGTGAGCAACACTCTTATGTATGGTACAATACTGATATGGTTCTTATAGTTCACACCTTTGAGATAATTGTACTTGGTTGAGGGATATCAATGTTGTATGATGATGTATGCATGAGGGACATGCATAGGTTGTTGGAGATGCCTCATTGATGTCATGGTACAGATATGCATATGGTTGATGATATGGTATATGGAACAATGACAGGTTACAGGTTGATGTGACAGAGGCAACGAAGCTCTGAAGGGCCGAAAGTTTCAGAGTTCCAAAAAACTGGAAACCTTAGTTTTATGAGGTTGTACGTAGGTTGAAAGAGGTCAGGTCACGTACATACGCATGCTGCAAGAAGACAACTCGCATACATATGCATGTTGCAGCATATACAGGTCGTAGATCTGTAGAAAATATTTGAATATTGTTGGTATAGTTGGACATATTGTTTTTTGTCTACAAGCTGGGTCTTGTACTTGAGGGTTGGAATCCTCACATCTTAGTTGGTGCTGAGATCTGCAAGCTGGGTCTTGTGTTTGAGAGTTGGTGCTGAGATTTGCAAGCTGGGTCTTGTATTTGAGAGTTGGTGCTAATAGACCCCGAAGATTGTAGTCTTCATGTAACAACATAATACAAAATCTTACACATATATCTGGTGTTCTTTGTGTTCATTATGGTGATGGTTCATAGTCCTCTATTATTGATGAATGTTGTTGATATATGAAAGTAGCTAATAATGAATGAATAATAATGTTTGAAGTGGTTGCTAACTAAAGGAAGAAAGAATTGTAAAAGGAGCCACATACTGATTCACC
>JASDQU010308840.1:216724-230638 GCA_032191745.1 Picea mariana
GAGCAATAAAATAAAACAAATGCAGAATCAAAACATGGAAGATACAGAATACAATAGAGACACAGATTTACGTGGTTCACCCAGTGTGGGCTACGTCCACCAGAGAAATTTCCAGGTCCTTCCTTTATTATTATCCAGCATATGAAGGGATACAACCTACAAAAAACCAGGTGTAACTTCCTCTTCTTTCTCTCACATTCTCCTATCTCAGAATACAATATTCTCCATCAACCATAGCCACGATACAATTCCCTCATAAAAGAGAGTTGCCTTCTAGGGAAAAAAAAAACCTAACATAATCTCTATCGTTAGATCTGTGACCTTATAATGAACGGTCCAGATTTACAATGAAATTACAATATACATTTACAATGAAAATTTTCCTTCGGGGGATTCTCCCTCGAACCCCCCAGACCCCGCAAAGGGGGTACCCCCCCCTCTACACTCCCCTGCGTGGAAAAGTGTACATAATTTTGGGGTGTAAATACTTCATGGGGTATAAACATGGCTGAAAGGAAAAGACCTCTAAATTAGAAAGATAATCAAGCTCCACAACCAACAGGCCCTGATCCGTCGAGCAGTAGTAGTGGGGGCAATGATGACTGGTCAGTTTCCTCCGGGAGCTGGAGGGCCCCCAGTTGGTGGGGCCCCTCCGACTGACAAAAGACCCGGGGGGGAGCTCTGGGGGCACCTTGAGTGCCGATTTGTTGTATGTATGGGCTTGGGAACCCAATTTTGTATAGGGTACTTGATACCCATTTTTTGTACTCATAGGGGTGAGGGGATTCATGGGCATACATACGATTGTATATGTATATTTGTTTGTAAAAAATTATGACCTTTGATGATATATATAAATGGATATAATTTGATCATGCATGGCTCTCTGTGTTATGTTTTAATGTGTGATGTCTTTTCTATGTGTTGTGACAAATGTATGATGTTATGTATAAAATGTTGTTTAATGTGATAAATGCCAATCTAATACTAGGTTAGCCATGTGATCTTCTACTTGATTGAGATGACTTGGAATATGTGTAAATGTGATGGAATAAAAGTTGCGAAATAGGAGTCTAACTTGTAGGTATTTTCAAAAGAGGAAAGGATCGTGAACAAGATATACATTGTTGAGCTGCAGGACGACAAGTTGGGAATCTAATAGAACGCTAAGGTGACGAATGTGGTGATGACTGGCCTCGGTGAGGAGACAAATGATGGTGTCGTATTCAGCTTGGTTTTTGGTGGCCGAGCTCAAACATATGATACTGGAGTGGAGAAGGATATGTGAGGGGGTATAGACGGCCTGTTGATGGGTCCGAGATCCCTTTGAATCAACAACAGGAATCAAACCCGCCTTAGAGGCCCAATTAGAATCTGCAGCATTTGATGGTGGAATGTTCTCTAGATATTTCGATCTAGATAATTTATCAATGGCCTTTACGTGGTGATTGACATGATATATTCTTATGAAATTTCCTCCTTCAGTTTAAACATTCTCTTTTTGTCTTTTCTTTTATTAGGTGAGTCTGATAAAATGACGTGTGCTAGTATAAACCAACTGGTAGAAGGGATTATTAACTATTGAAGAAGGCTAAGCTTGGGATAACCCTCATGCTCAAGCATGTATACAAAGATATTCACTCCTATTACAAGCCTAGTACTAATACGTTAACTTTTTGGTATTTCATCATTGACTGAGGTACAATTATCGCAAGAAAAATACAAATGTAATAAGATGATGGAAAGAGAAAATAGTTTCCTTAGCTCTAACATTAATCACACACTAACACAACGATTTGATTTCCATCATTAAGAACAAGAACTGCAAAAATATTGAAACAGATAACTTATCAATAGATTCAGAAACTCTTAACTCATTACAACGTCAATTACTGAAATAAAGTTGGAAGTAATTCCTCCTCAATCCAATCACATAATGCTTTTGATGAAAAACATTTTTTTTGTCTCTGGTCCTAAACATGACTTCTCAATTAAGGTTGTTCAAAAATAGTTCTTTACAATTCCAAAAAAGAGGGTCGTTTCCCAAAACCATCGACCCTTGCTAAAAGGTCAATCCCTTTATTTATAAAGAATCGCTAACTAAAAATAGCTGCTACAAGTTTAAGTTAAGTAAAACAAAATATCTCCATGTGGCGCTTGATCTCTTTGTTCTCTGAGAAATATCTCATGGTTCTACTGTAGTGGATGACTCTTCTCATATTTCGACCACTTGACGAAGATATCCTCGCATGTGTTTGCATACAGGAACCTATGCTGGTCCACTGGGGATGAAATAATTTCTTTCACTTCTACTGCCCATTCTCTGTATTTGACTATCTTGACACTCAAATTCTACATAATTGCACGAGCCTTGATCGGATGCTCCATAAATTGTTGTATTTGACTTGGCACCATGCTTGCCACATGTGCAATCTCTAATGCCCATGTTGAGTCTTGTTTTGCATGTCGCTTGACTATGTCATGCAGGTCAACAAAGTGTTCGAGTGAGCTGAATTCTGGGAGGCCAATGCCTTTCATCTCCTGATTAATCTTTTCCCAGCCTTTTTCGCACTCAGACCACTTCTTTTGTATCTCCCACTGAGGTTCCTAGGCCATCCTTACCCAGTATTCGACTGCTTTCCTGATCCGAGAGATGCTACTATCCCTTAGCACTCGAATACCATGCTCTTCGGTGTCTCATCCCTTTTGCACTGTGCTGATGTAATCAATTCTTTCTACCTCTTTGTATGCTTTTAATACCACCTTTTCACGTCCTTGTAGGTTTCCAGTGCCATAAGAGTATATTCTTAGAAATCAGATATACCTGCAGTGAAAATATGTCGTTCGACTGTGAACTTTTCATAAGCATCCTGAAACTCACTCCTTAGAAACACCATGGCCTCCGTTGAGTCTTGATAGTATTTTCCAAATGGAGAAGATGCTCCAACTCCTTTAGTGCAACAACCAGTTCTTTTCATCTCTCCTTGCTCGATCCAACGTTGCATCCATGATATCCATCCCTGTGCCGATGAGCTCAGGCGTCTTTGCATGTTCTGTACTAAGCAACTTCTCCTTCGTGGTGATGAGAATTGAGCTATCCAGCGTGAGTCTTATATTCTTGGTGGTCCTCTTCATGATAGATTTCCTCTTATTGTCATAAGAGATTGCCTGTATATTGACCACCTCATCAACAAGATCAGGGATTTGTTGTTCTCCCCAGGTTAGAGTGTTTCCTAGGATCCCTACTGTGTGTACCTATTCTAGGATTGGATCCTGGACTTCTTTCATACACTTTGATGGCTCGACCTCCATTTGTTGTTCATCAGCTGATGAGGTATCAACCAAAATTGAAGAACCAAGGATAGGTTCAGTACTTACTTGGTAATCGATTGTTGAGGTGTTGATCTCTTGCTGTTGAACTTCCTTCTTTTGACCACCCGATCCTAGCTCATCCCTCGAGATATATTTTGGGGTCTCCAACAGGTTGAGCAAATCAGTGTCTAAGACACTTTCAACCTCATGGTCGCTCTGAGAAACATTTTTAACTGAAGCATCGACACTTGGGGAAGATGTTTTCTCAGGTTCCTTCTCCTCTGTAATCGGTATTGAAGTTACCATGGAGACCTCCAAAATCTCTTCATTGTCATATATAGTTATTAGATCAAACATGGGGTTTGGTACACTTGTTTCACCTGACGTTCTTGAAACCTCAGGCTGGGTTGGAATGGTCACCGATGATCTAATCTGTAGTGATGGAACTCTAGGATTTTCCATACTGGTGATTTCCTCTAGTTGTATTGACTCTAAGCCACTTGGATCTCCTTCGATTGTGATTAGGTCATCCGAGGGGATCCTCATCATTTCTATGAGTTGAGGATCATTCTATAACTAGTTAATGATTCTCTGGGCTCCTTCTAGTAACAACAACCCTCTCCTTTGTGCCTCTGTGGTCTTTGCTGCTCATATTTCTTCTCTAACCCTGAGAGCCTCTTGATCCGACTGCTCTATTGTCTCAACCTGCTAATCCATGCTCATAGCTTTGAACCTGGTCATGTTCGGTTTGGCTTTCCTATGTAATACCTCCTCCTAGTCCTGAGTGCATTCTGTAAAAATCTCATCTTCAAACTTGTAATGTGTGTATGGCCAACACAATGATACTTGTGAAGTATGTTGGGGGACGAGGCCTTTAGGTTCATGCTTGCGAAACTGACCTGTCGGGAACTTGGATTCAAGATGACTCAAACCTTCTTGTTTGGCTTGAGAAGTGTCTTTCACTATATAAAACCCCACATGGAAGTCGTAGGGTGTGAATGCTTGTTTCTTGTCCTTAACTAGTGTGGCGTTATAGCCTTGTAGGATCATCTGATAACATATTTCTCCTATAATGAGCTGGTATGGGACGTGAGTAAGGAGTAAATGTGGTGCTCTGGTGGCCCCAAACACCCTGATATAAGTTGTGTGTTTGTCTAGATACCAATGGCCTACCTTTGATATCATTTTCTTGGCTTCTATAGATAGCCTTGGGCATTCCTTTTTAAATAAAATGAAATAAACTTGGGCGATGAATTCATCACAAATAAGGGCATAATATTTTTTGTACATGTTCTCCCATAATATGCTGAAGTAGACATGAACATGAAATTCTGCAACGTGTCAGCATAAATTCATATCGACGAAGACATTCCTCCTGCAAATTACATCGAGTAGGTACGAGGCCATGTGAAAAGTGGGAGCTTCTCCTTCTTTCAACATTTGAGCCTGCAATACATTGATGCTCAATTGCTTGGAGATTATTGCTCCCCAGTTGAAGCTACTCCCAGAGATCACCATAGTGTATTCCAAGGGAATCCATGCTTATGAGAACTTGGAGCATTCCTTTTCTCCATACAGTCAGCAGATTAGTGCCATCAAGTATATGTATGGCTCCCTCAAGTTCATTGTTGCATACTATCCATTGATCAGGTTTGTAAATTTATTTTCCTCCTTCCCCCATGAGGCCATCAACCAACTGGTGTTGTGGAACTCATAGAACTTCACCATGAAGTCTGTGTTCAGCTGCTCCTCTGGGTCCCTGAGATTCTAATTCTTCTGAACTTCTGTCAAGAGAAAAAATCTGACACACCTGCCATTCGCATCATTGATCAGGCATTTCTACGCATCTATGTGATCAATTAACCAACTCAGGGTCTCGATGCATGTGAAAACTGGAGTTCGATAGGATACCATGTGCAAGCATGACCGTCGAATGTTTGGGAAAGCTTGTTCATCTAGCGCCCTTACATCCAGGTCGTTGTGTGGGATAAACTCCGGGTAATCCTCCTGATTGATTCAGTTGAATAGATCTCCCCATTGTGGGAGAATTATTTTGGATCCAGTGGTCACTTTTGTATCACCGAAGACCGGGGGTTGAATAAATGCCTTCTTCCTCGAGGGTTTAATGACCGTCTCCACCCTGGGAGCGTATTCCAATAGCCTCGCAGTACCAAGAGAAGAACCCTCACCAATTTCTGCCTCCTTTAGATTAGGTGCCCTCAACGAGCGTCAGGTCATTGAATCTCTTGGAGGCATTTTTTCATGTAGCTTGAACAAAGTTAGACACTGTGTGAAAGATCAAATGCTGATATATATAACAAATTACAACCGTTGAATTGATAAAATTTAACACATACCTTTGTTGCTAGCTTAACCTAGTTTTGATGGTCTTAGAATCAAGGCAATCTTGAGACGCTTGCTTTGCTTCTTCGGATGCTCTGGAAATGAAAACATGTGTGCATAATAGAAGTGTTCGAAGTTGTTTTTGTGATTTAAACAGAGATGAACTTACCTTGTCGCATCAACTATTCAATTCGGTATATGAGTGTGGTTCTACAAAATCTGCCACCAGATCTTCATTATGTTTAAAATTAAATTCGATCCTAGGTAGGCAGTGTGAGCGTGGGCTATAACTTGGTTTATCGACGATTTAAAATTCCGATTGTTCAATTAGTGCATGGGGTAACAATGTATGTGGGGAGAAACATTAATTGACCTTTTAAATGACAGAATCTGATCGTATCTTGTGCTGGAAAAATCCCATCATTTCGCTAATCTAACTGGTGGATTGGGAGTTGATGTTTCTCTTTAAACTTTGTTCGTTGATATATCTTTCCAAAATCTCTGACGCCAATCCATCTTGTCATATAGAGATAACGTGGAAAAGTGGACTCGGAAGTGTGACTAGGACATAGGGAACTTTAAGGTGACTCGGGACGAAACTAGACTGTACAAAGTCCCTATGCGACAAAGACACGTGGAACTTGAAACCGACATCTTTGTTTAATCGTGTTATTCGAAAATGAGGACTTTTCCTTAGCCAATCATTCTAAAAATAGATCCTACCCCACGGATGTCGAAAGCTATCAAGGATTGATGATTGGTGATAAGCTTAACCAAGTACTCCCAGATTAACTCCCTTGAAAATTGTTGATGTTGAAAGTGCATCAAGGGTTGGTGATCGACGATGTGTTCAATGTGGAAATTTTCAATGATTTAACCCTTTGATATTTCACTGACCCCAAACAAGCACATTCTTCATCGACTATCGGGGGTTTGTCACGGCTCTTGTCAATGTTTAGCCCTCTCATATTTCACTTTCGCCGATGGGTATCAACTATCTCCTAAATATTCGTTGAGAATAACTAACTCAAACTTACTCTGCCTTTTACTGATGTCGATGGTGCATCAATGATCAACGATTAATGTTACTGTGTGGCCATTTTACTTTCTTGGATTTTCCCGACGCCAAACACAAGTGCACTAGTCACAATGTTAGCTGCATATTATTAGTTAGAATGCCAAGTTATTTTAGACACAAGGTTTCATTTAATAAGTTCAAACAAATCCGATTCGATCGATAAGATTCATGAAAAAAAAATAAACAATCCCTCCATAGTGAACTTAATTAAGATAGTAAAACAAAAGAAAACAAGTAGTACCCAAAAGTGACAGAATTTCATAAAGCTTTTAGGGTGTGTTGAGCGCTCAATAGGGCCCAAGCGGTCGAAGCGAGATTCTGGGTCCAATGGTTGGCACCGTTGGCATAACCGATGTGGTAGGTTGGTGGATGATGCATCTGTCAATAACACAGATGATAGATCAGACATGAAGAGTGGTGGTGGTAAAGAAGACTAAAAACTCTACAAATGTGTAAAAAAGAGAAACCTAAGGCAGGTGGCTATGCTTAGGCATAAAATTTCTTTAAGTACAACCCATTGACGGGTTCTTTGAGAGGATATCCTTCTGGAGAGGCCAAGATGTAGGTGCCTTTAGTGAGGAAATGTTGGACGATGAAGGGTCCATGCCATAATGCATCAAATTTCCCATGGTCGAGAGTGTCATGGGCGATATGATAGGGTAACATGATATCACCTTCGTTAAATGAGAGAAGGTTGACATGGCGGTCAAAGGTGGTTTTGGACCATTTTTTAGCTACCTCATTGTGTTGTAATGAAGATCGACGATCTTCATCAAATGACTCTAAGGTCAGCAGGCACTTCTCCATTGGAGTAGTGTCAGGTAATAACTCTCTGGCAATGCGTAACGTGGGGATTTCACACTCAATAGGGAGGGTGGATTCGATCCCATGGACAAGGTGGAATGATCTGAAATCAATGGCAGTTTTGACTGGCGTGCGATAAGCCCATAAAGCAGAAAACAACATATGATGCCAATTGTTCTTATGTTTGTTGACGGTATGTTGTAGCATGGTTTTGAGGACTTTGTTGACAGCCTTGACCTGCCAGTTGGACTGAGGGTAGTACGGGGAGGTGAACTCATGGGTGAAGCCTAAAATTGAGGAGAGTTCTGCAAATATCTCATTCTCAAAGTGTTTACCATGATTAGAAACTAACTGTAGTGGGACTCCGAACCGGGTAATGACGTGGTTGAAGAAAAAATGCTCTGTTATGTCAGCGGTGTTGTTAAATGTGGGCATGGATTTGACCCATTTGGTAAAGTAATCTACTGCCACAAAAATGTACTTGTGTCCATTACTGGATGGAGAATGGAAAGTCATGAAGTCTATACCCCATTTATAGAAGGGGCTGACTAGGATGACTGGGTGTAGAAGAGCTGGTGGAGCTCATTCTTTGTTTGCGTAAAGATGGCATTTGTAGCATCACTTGACAGTGTGGATGCAGTCATGAAACAAAGTGGGCCAGAAGTACCCAACTCGAATGATTTTTTGGGCAGTGGACATATCCGAGAGGTGACCACCGTAAGCACCACTGTGGAAATCATTCAAGACTCTGTCAGCTTTGTCGATGATAAGACATTGATGAAGAATGGTGTGGACCCCACGTCGATAGAGAACATCTCCGATGAGGAGGTATCGGGGGGCTTGATGGTGAATGCATCGACGATCATCTCGAGAGAGATGAGACCCAAACTTCTATGTGTGAAGGTAGCTGAGTAGGTCATTGTACCAGGGGTCATCGGAGGGGATGAAGAAGAGGTGTTCATCAGGGAAATCCTCATTGATGGGGGAAGCTTTAATGTTCGAGGGAAAATCCATAATGAGTTCAGCTAAGACGAGAGCTTTCTTGCTTTTGGGAGTAGATAACTCCAGATCATATTCTTGGAGGATAACGATCCATCAGGAAAATTTTCTATTAATATGTCGTCGACTAAGAAAGTACTGCATCGAGTTGGAGTATGCTACAACCTTGGTAGTTCGAAGAAAAATGTAATGTCGCAGTTTTTGAACTGCGAGGACAACTGCTAATGCAAGTTTCTCATCATGATTATACTTCAAGGGTGGCCCTAGAAGGTTTTTACTAATGTAGTAAATGACATGTTCACACTCATCATCCCCTAGTTGGATGAGGACACTTGCTACTGAGACAACTGAGAATGATATGTAGAGGATGTAATCATGATCATAGTCCTAAGGACTAATCAAAGGGGCATTGTATAGGGCAACTTTTAAATCATCAAAATTTGTTTGAGCATGTTCGTCCCATCGAAATGGGATAACATGACGTAGTAAGCGGAGAAAACCATGTGCACGAGTGGTGTAGTCTGGGACAAAGTGACGTAGAAAGTTGGATTTTCCTTGCAAGCTATGCAATTGGCGTAAATTCCACGGTGGTAGAATTTCTGTGATAGCTTGAACCTTGAGGGGGTCCACGGTGATGCCATGTTGGGAGACAACGAACCCAAGGAGGCACCCGATAGTGACGCAAAAGACACACTTGAGAGGGTTCAAGAAAATAATTTATTGGGGACATCTTGGAAAACAATGCGTAAGTCGTCTAAATGTTGGGTTCGCTTTTTGGATCGAGCAGTGAGGTCATCCAAATAAGCAAGGATGATGCAATCAAGATCATGAAAAACATAGGTCATGTCCCATTGAAATGTAGCATCGACATTTTTAAGTCCAAAAGGCATGATACGATACACAAAGGTACCCCAAGGGGTTGTGAAAGCAGTTTTTTACTGATCTGCTGGGTGGATTTGAATTTGATTATATCCGGAGAACCCATCCATAAAGGATAGTGCCTCATGGCTGACACAATCATCGATGATTTGGTCGATGAAAGGGATTGGGAAGTTGTCTTTGGGATTGTTGTCACAGGAGTAGACCCATGGTTCAACTCAAACAATGCACCAACAAGCCCTAACTACTAGCCCTTTCGGCAACACCTGCGAAGTAGATGTAGTCTCACCCGAAGTAGCAATAGGGGGTTGCAGGACATAGGTGTCTACAACTAGAGGAAATGAAAAGTGGATATGGGGCAACAACACATAGAAATATAGATATTATCTACCACTCTTAAGCTTACTTTGCAAGTTATATCTTAGATCTAACACAACAATGCAATAACAGTATAACAGAAAGAAAAGAACACATCATCAACCACATAGAACAACAAGATATACATGGTTCACTCTCTCCCTAGGGCTACATCCACAAAAATACATTTCTTGATATATTAAGATGGAAACATACAGTTCTATCTGTGCACTTAGCTTGCAGATCTCTCTTTCTCTCCCCTCCATGCACACCAAACTACAGGGTTGATCTTCGCACCCAGCTGAAGATCTTACAATACAGACTCAATAATGCTCTCAATAACAATTAACACTAACAACAATCAACATCATTCAATCATGAACCAACCCTCCCAACTCTTCTAGCCCTTTATTTATACATTACATGACCAACTTCTAGGTGTCAAAACCCTAGGTCAACTTGACCCACGTTTTCAGGGCTTCGCTAGCCTGTTCATCCTTATTTTCCACGAGGTGCTCCAAAGCATCCGTTGGTGGATTTTTATAGGTACTGAGTTTTCCATGATCCATATTCTTTTTTGATATGTCTTCCTTGATTTTCTCTTCCAACGGTTAGCTTTCCCTTACTTCGCTCCTTCTTTTCTGCTTCTTTGACCACTTCGACCCATTCTCAGTCAATGTTCCTTCTGTGCTCTTCGTACTTCATCTTTCCTCTTCCTTTGTCTTTGATTTCTTCCTTAATCCATAACCAAGGGCCAACAACCCCCCAACACTCACATGTGATTCATCCCGAGTCACTGCAAGACCGAACCTTCTATGTTACTTCGACTACAGACTGTGTGGAGTAGCCTGTGCTTTATGCCCTGTCCCTCCCTATCATGTGCAGACTGTCTTTTATGTGTCTGGTACCCAGTTTCAACTAAACGTGGTACCTAGACCTTTATTCCTATGCGTCTACTGAGAACTGTGAGGCATCTGGTTGTCATAATACAATTTCAACCGGCTCCCATTTACCAAACCTTCCTTCCATTCTCCATTAAGGGTCTTCAACTACACAACTCCTCCTTCTGTGACATAGGAAACCTCATATTGCCCAAGCCAATGGGTCCTGAACTTCCATGGATGCTTCTTGAACTTGCTATCATATACCAATACCAGATATGCTTGCTTAAATGCTTTCTTCTTGATATGTCTATCATGGTAGGCCTTTTCTCGTTCCTTTTGTACCTGCTGATGAAATCCTGTAATAAAATTGTCTTCCTCTAGCTCCAACAATTGCACAAGCCTGTCTTGCAGAATGCCTGTGTCATCCATACCTATAAATGCTACAATTCTTAAGCTAGGAACCAAGTATTCCATAGGTACCACTGCTTCCACGCCATAAACTAACTTAAAGGGAGTCTACATTGTCAGCTTTTTACAAGTGGTTCGATAAGCCCATAACACTGCTGACACTCTCAAATCCCAATCATCTATGTTCATACTGCAAATCTTCATCAGCGTTGTCTCCAAGATCTTATTGAAAGCTTCGACTGTGCCATTCGCCTGTGGGTGGTACGATGTTCTCTTTTGATGGTGAACTTTGAACTCCTGAGTCAAGGCTTCAGTAGTTTTGTTGATGAAGTGTGTGCCTTGATCACTCATAAGAATCTTCGAGAAACCAAATCTGGTTATAATATCCTCAAAAATGAACTTCGCATCTATGGCTGCACTACAGTCCTTAATTGCTCTTGCTTCTACCCATCTGGTCAAGGACTCTGTCATAGTGATAATGTATCAGGCTCATGTGCACTTCCCAAGTGGGTTGATAGGTCCCACAAAATCAATGGCCCATTTCTCAAATGCCCATAAAGTTAGCTAAGTTGCTAAAGGCATCTCATCTCTTCTAGAAGGTTTCCCAACTCTTTGGCATACATCGTAGGCTCTGTATTATTCCTTATCATCTTTTTGTAAAGTGGGCCACTAGAGGCCAACTCTAAGAACCTTTTGCGATGTTTCTTTCCCTACATAATGTCCTCCTACAATGCCTTCATGTGCTTCTGCCAGAATCAATGGTCTTTCTGCCTCCATAAAGCATCTCTTCAAGATCTCATCAGGTCCCATCTTGTATAGCTATCCAACTATAAGTGAAAAATCCACAGCACGAACTACCAACTATTTCTTCTGAATAATTGTATACTCACGAGGTGCCATTCCTGTAGACATGAACTGGACTATCTCAACGAAGTGATCATCAACTTTTCTAATGGCCAGCAACTGTGCATATGGTAGTGTATCCTCCAATATGGTAGGTTACTCTCCATGTTCTAACCTAGACAAGTGGTCAGGTCCCTTGTTCATTCTCCTTGGCTTGACCATAATCTCAAAATCATATTCCTGGAATAATAATAACCATCTACATATTCTTCCTAGGTTTCTTGATTGAGTATGTACTGAACTGCTGGTAATAGTGCTCTAATAACTCTGACTACTCTGGTTACTTAATGCTGCTAAAACAATAGGAGGAGGAGTATTACTTACTTCGACGGTAGGTATAGTCCCGAAAGTTACTGATTCTTCTTGGTGAGGTTCTTCAGTTTTCTCTTCCTCTGCCCTAGTGGACTCCAAGTACTCCTCATTCAATAGCTCTTCTTCTTCTCCACTATAAAACCCTTTGTCATGTGCCAGTGGCTCGTGACTCTGCTCAAATAGGTTCACCAGAGGGACCTCTCTGAATGATCTCCCACTGCATGTGTGTCCAACCTCTGCATCATTGTCGCTGTCTGAGTTCTTGAACATTAGCTTTTCAATCCGACCAATTACTACATCTTCAAGATGTTCTTCTCAAGCAATAACATCTTCATCTTCAACTTCAAAAAGTTTAAAATTTTTCCTCAACTCCCTTAAAGAAAGATCTCTCTACTTGGCTATATGACTCTACTCTGTCAATAACAAACTTAGTAATGTATTCTCCAATAGTGCTATCAAACCAATGATCTACTGCTCTTGACATGACGTTATCAACTCTTGTTGGCCCTTGACCAAGTTTTGAGGATCCTTGGTCATGTTTGACCTAATTTTGGGACTTTGATAGGCTATCGAAGGCAGAGCTCAAGACGAAGCAGAGATCGCGGGATCTTGGCCCCTTTTAGCGCCCTTTTTTGGATTCAGGATTATGTAATGGGTATGGGATGTTGACCCATGGGTTTACCCATGCTTAGGACTATTTTGTATGTATAAATA
Source organism: Picea mariana (assembly GCA_032191745.1). Taxonomy (NCBI): domain Eukaryota; kingdom Viridiplantae; phylum Streptophyta; class Pinopsida; order Pinales; family Pinaceae; genus Picea; species Picea mariana. The sequence continues at coordinate 229,718 of JASDQU010308840.1, forward strand.
GATGCTAAGATGAGGTAGTGAGTGGGAATGGAAAAGTGCTAGAATTGGATCTGTGTGATCAAGATTTGTAAATGATTTGTGCATATTGTGTGAGGCTTGGAAGGCTAGTGTAAGTAAACTATAAGAGACTATGTGAAGGCTTGGTGCTATACCCTAGCGAGAAGAAGGAGGGTCCAGCGGAGTGCGCACAGATCTCCTGTCTTCTGCGGAGTATAAATTGGATGCTATGTGCTTGTAAGAAGCTTGACCAAAGATAATAAAGAATACAAAGTGTTGGTGGACGTAGCCCCAGGGTGGGGGTGAACCACGTACATGATGTGTTGCTCTTCTTTGTGTGATGTGTTTATATGTTAATGTGCTTAGTGATTCAATATAGATGAATGGTAGATAGATATGTTAATGCTATGTGCTTAATAGTATGGATCTGACCTATGTGAATATGCTTAGTGCTTAAATACCTTAGATCTAAATGAATACTGTGATACTATGTAATTAGGGTTTAACCGCGCTGTAACTAAGACTAGATATTGATGAATGTTAACTATTGAGTGCTCTGTTAAGTGTTAGAATCATAGATCTATGTCCCACCTAAGGTTGCATACATCTAAGTCCTACATCCATGCCTACCTCTACCTCAGGTGAGCCTTCATCTGCTTCGCAAGTGTTGCCAAAAGGGTCGGTAGTTAGGGTTTTGTTGGTGCACTATTGTAGCATTGAACCCTGGGTCTGCCTCTGTGCCAACAAATGGTTTCGTTGTTGGGACTTGAAACTGTGATTTCTAGGAACTGAAGAAAAAGAATCTTTGTGCGAAGATCTGACCTGAAATTGTGAAATCTCTATGCGTAGATCTATCGCTCTAGTGCACGGTATTCTACTTGATCTGTGAAGCTCTGTGCCAAGAAGGGTCAGATCTGAAGAAAA